>CM044902.1:27471119-27590957 GCA_024500145.1 Gentiana dahurica var. dahurica
AATTTAATTATATGCGTGCCGGGCGTTCTTTTACGGATAGGGACTCGGTATCCGGGACAGGGGCGTCACAGTTCTACTGCTGTTTTTCTGAGTAATTTCTTGATAAACATGTTTGGTTTGGGTTAGGAATCGATTAAGTGTAGAAAATCGTGTTTTAGGGTTCTGTAATACGTTCTAATTGTTATCCTTTGGTCTTATAACATTAATTAAACCTTAACAAGCTTCGATTGAGCTTCCGATTCGTTTAGTTTCGGCACTGAATGTACTCTTAAAGAAGTTGAAGTCCGGATCCGTCGGAAGAGCATGAAAGGGCTTGTGCTTTGATGAACTAGAGTTCATCAATGTCTGTGTAATTGTTAGGTTTTGTCCGTGTCTAGGGGTCTAGGAAAGAGAGTAGTGCAAGTGAGGGAGATTATTTGAAAATACTTAGGTGGCTAGTTAATACACAATAATAAATACGTAAGTGTAGTAAAAGATAAAACGTTACCTATTCTCGGTTAAGCACTGTTTCATATTGGCGATGTGATACGTGCATAAAAGGTGAACAACGCTACTGGCTCAAAAGGCTGATGGGTAGTGGAGGAAATTTATCGAATGTATACGCATACCGGGGACTGACGGACCCAGGAAATTTTTCCAGTGGGGGCCAAATTTATAAAAAAAAAAGGTGAAAAAAAATTCTATACCCAAGATTCGAACCCATTACCTTAGGATAAGTAGTATAGCTTCTGACCAGTTGAACTAAATCTATAATTGCACAAAATATTGTCTGAAATGATACACATGCACAGTTTTAATGTTATTAGAGGGGTATATTAGTAATTTCGTCCGGAAATTTCAGTGGGGGCCATGCACCCCCCTCTTTCATGCTGGGTCCGTCCCTGCTGGGGAGACCCCGGAACTATCAGGTGCTAATCACCATTAGTTAGCAAGTATTTCTTCAGACTGATGAACGTCATGCGTATTGCCCTTGAGTGATGACGTAACCAAGATAAGTTAAGCTAGAAACGTGTAGCCATGACATGTTGATGAAAATGGAGTAAACCCTAGATTGAGTGGGTCTCATAAAGATAGTTTAATAATCATAATAATGACCTTTTGTTATAGAACTTTGCTATTCGTTAGCTTCTCAATTTTACTAAGTACTTTGTACTTACCTCATTTGCATTTTTTTTGTATGCATTGCGAGGTGAGAAGACGAACAGGTTGACCAAGAGTAGTTGACGGCTTGATGACGTTGCTGCCTTGAAGATGCTTTTAGTTTATTTTCTTTTTCGTAAGGGTTGTACTAGACTTGTTGTTATTTTACTCCTGGACTTTTGTAAGTTAGGTTTGTACTTTTAAGAGCTCGTATTGTGCAAGTCTTTGGGTTTTTCATCGTTGTAATTTAACTATCCATCTTTAATATGGTAAACTTTCATTCTTAGTAGCATTTATGTTTTTACCCGAGTCTTTTTAGTTTCCGTTTGTTTTTATTAGATACGACGACGTAGAGGCTTGCGTATAATATTATATTTATTTAATGCTATACGCGCCGAACGTTTTTTTCCGGATAAGGGCTCGGTATTCGGAAACGGGGCGTTACACCTGTGATCAAATTTGCTTCAAGAAATCATAATCTCCTATGGATAGATAAATTTTCTAGAGGGGTGGAGATTTTTTTTTTCTTCTGGAAAGAAGTGAATTAGGAATGATAGTGTAGGCTTATAAAGGGAAATAATTGACTTGATTAATATATTATTATTTTTGTTTTTCCAAAACCTGCCAACTAAACTGATGAAATGTCCGTGGAGGAAATTTTGTGCATTGATGGGAGTAGATTCCCAAACGTTTGAAATTCCCTTTTGACTTGGAGAAACCCTTGAAAACCTTCGTGTTCATTAATGGCAGAAAAAAGATGGTTGAATGGGAAGGCCTACCGATGGTGTCTTTGGGATTGTGGAAAATTTGGACACCGTAAAGAGGATTGTCCCTTAAACCAAACCCCAACCGACCCAGCTGCACAAACTGCTTCTACAGGGAAGATAATTGAAGAAGGACCTACATCCGAAAAGCCGTACGGCCCTTGGATGATTGCCCAGACTAGGCGCAGGAGACCTACATCTCCAACCACCAAGACTAATGAACGTACCCCGAGCAACGAGCCTAACAATAATACTAATGCATCTTCTGCACAACACGACAAGACCGATACTACTGGGTCTCGATTTTCAGTCCTTGTGGAGGATGATAACCAAGAAGAAACCACGCCATAAAATAACGAAGAAATTGAGGCAAATGAAATGGATGATGTACCTGCTGAGGTAAGGAAGCCGAGAGAAAGTGTGAAACAGGTGGAGCCACATGGTGGCCAGGCAATAACCAAAGAGTTTCATAAATCCACGTCCCAACAGACTATTAATAAGAACAAGCAATCGGAGGTAGGAGGGAGCAGTAGAGGGAAGCAAGGAAATAGGAATCCTAAGGGAGGTGATAGTTCGGTGCACAATGCACATGATTCAAGCAAGAAAAAGGCGGAACCACTGAGCTGGGAGTTCAGGGACAGTAGATGAAACGAACTTCCACCGCAAGAAAGACTTCATCAGCAAGAACCGCTTTATCCGACATGTCCAACGCCTCCAAGAGGCCTTTGCACCTAGGAGATAAAGTTATGCTTGCCAGACTTGTTAACGTTGATTCCATGATGCCACCCCAGCAATCCATAGACCATATTAAGATTCATCCGCCGGATTTTGGACAATTGGCCACAAACGAGGGTACTTCCGGTGTGAAATCTGGGTTGAATCCATTGTTCGAAGTGGGTGGGGAGACCCAACACTCCTAACTACCTCATCAACCTTAATTTTCTATGAATATTTAGCACAAAACTGCCGAGAAACTTAGATTAAATTTTGTTTATTGTGAAAAATTCTGCTACTTCCGTCGATTATTTTTTGATTGTAAGACTTTGGTCGCTTTGACCCGTTTGATTATAAAAGATCTCCATAAAAATAAAAAAATAAAAAAATTCCCTTTTTTTTCCCTTTCTGTTTTCTAATTAATTCTCAAGATTTGTAAAATGAATAAACGGGTCATGACATATTATCAACGGAATAAAAACATCTTCTCTGTTTCAACTTTCACCCTTAAGTCACATGAATAAATCGAAATGAACACAGTTCATGATCAAAACCACAAAGTCATTACCTCCATTTGTTTATTAACTTTTAATACTTCTACCACTGAACAAAAACAACTCAACAAAACTATCCTCTTGCCAAAAAAAAAAAAGGAGCATAATTGAAAGAAATTCACTACATACACTGAATATATTCCAACATAATATGATCAACATAGTAGTAATTTTCTTTTTATGTAAGGCCATTTGACAACCAACTCCCGTAACCAGATTTTGCAAGACATCCAATATTTGGACGTGGAAAACTTCATACAGAAAGCTCCAGTCATTGTATGAATATGACAAACACCTCAAGACAAATAATTCTTTTGGAAACTACCTAAATAAAAACCCCTCCTTTGTCTAAGAAATCATCAAAGTTTAACAGTAAAATAATTTAAAATCAGACATTTTGGTCGTTCATATGATTTTATCTGCTGCTTCAGATTCCTCTGGGATGATGCTGATGGATCTGATTTCATCCGACCCGTCGCCCAATTCAACGTCGTCTTTTACGACCTCGTCATCTACTGCACCTCCGCCGACGACACTAAGAGAGGAACGTTACAGCAGATCCAAAGTGATACAATTTCCGTAGCGAAAGCCGTGACATCCAACATTATACCTCAAAAGCAGAAGAAAATGGTCAGTAGCAGAGGTCAGAGTAATAGACTTTTGTTGATTTACGAATCATCATCATTGGAGGAGAGATTATCGAAGAGGACGAGACAGCTACTTCAGTGAACATTTTTATTTTACAGTAGAAGAAACAGGCATATTAATAAATTGGGTTTGTAAGAGAGCGGTAATTTAGGAAACATAGGAAATATCTGTCCTTATATTAGGTGTCTTATGTGCCCAATTTAGTCTCATAATCAGTTCTTTAAACAAATACCTGTGTATATATATATAGGGAAAATTGCAAAATTAGTCCCGTAACTTTTGGGTGGTATCGATTTTGATCCCATACATTTTCATTTATCGATTTTGGTCCCGTAACTTGAAAAAACACATCAATTTTAGTCTCATACATTTGCGATCATCAATCCCGTTTCAAATCAGTAGAAATTGACGGTATGATATTAAAAATTCTCGCTTTTATTACTCTCCGTCCTTATTGTTTGTGAACAAAGTGCACACACTTCATTGAAGTTATCAGGAAAAGATTAATCCATATATCTCTTGAGCATTTTGTTAATGTTAGCTGCAAGTTACTTAGCTATATGTAATCATCTAAGCTGAGCCGTACTTCGTGTGTATGTATATACGCATTAGTAATAAAGAGTAATATTTAAGTAATTTTACAAAAATCCGATTAGCGTCTTACATTTATCAAGCATTGTTTTTGAATCTCCATCAAGGCATCACCATTGCTGATCAACATGGATTCTCCAACAATAATACATCGTTCTTTACAGAATTTCCGTTCGCATTTGGATCAAATACATAATCAACCTTATAACTCCACTAAAGAAGCAGAATATGATTAAAGAAAAGGATCAAAACAAACAAAGAGTAAGTTGCAATTAAAATAGGCAGCTTACAGTATCAAAATAGACATCTAACAGTGTCCTGAAATTGATGAGTTTTTTAAGTTACTGGATCAAAATCGATGATGGCAAACGTATGGGACTAAAATTGATGTGTGTTTTTAAGTTACGGGACCAAAATCGATAATTGCAAACGTATGGGACCAAAATTGATACCACCCAAAAGTTACGGGACTAATTTTGCAATTTTCCATATATACCAGGGGGTATACCATGTATTGTATTATGTAACCCAGATCAAAGTTATAAAATAGCAATAGATAGGGACAATAGTGGATTCTCTGAATGGGCGCAAGGAAATGTAATACAATTAGAAAAAAAGACCCATTATATTAAACCTAATGGGCCACCGGCTGCAGTTATAGATTGAATAACACTTCTTTGATTCATGATCTTTCTTTGTCCTTGGGGGTGATATACAAAATCTATCTATTAACTGTAAAAATACATCCTGACAGAAACTGTCATTACTGCTAATGTATCTTTCACTGAACTGGCAACACATAAATACAAAGCATTCTCATGAATGTTATCAATAGTGCCTGTGGTTGCCCCTCCAAATTTAACTAGTATTTTTTTGTTGCAATATTCTTTTACAACTTGCTCTTTCTAACCACCTGAAGAAGATCCTTCCTTTGTAAGCCAATAAACTCCCCTCCTTAATACCCTGAATCTGTCAGTCATCTCCTCTTTTATCATAGCAGTAGAGGGTTCATCAGCATATATGTCGAAAACATCCTGCATCTTCAAATTTTCTGATGAAGTAGCTTTAGGTTTTTTATCAACAATTAAAAACCATATCACATGGAGACCTGTTAATGGCTCACAAACCTGAAGATGAACCTTTCCCTTAATATTAATTCCATACAAATTTATATCATGTCCAAGCCTCTGGTCAGAACTAGTCCCTTGACTTATATTGTTCAACAACTTACATTCACCTTTGTTTTCAATTGTAAGTTTGTCATGAATTGTTAACAATCTCCTCTCGGAAAGTCTCTTCTGCCTAAAGAAAGGTTTTTTTTTAAAATATACTGGTGGTCTCCTGGCTGGGGGCCTGTAAGAATACCTAGGAGCTGTTCCAAACATATTCCTCTTTAAACTTGCATACGCATTTCTCCTGGTGCTTGCTAGATACTCCCTCATTTTCCTGTTTGATGTTGACATAACTCAAACCTTGAACATCTACCTCTGCTTTCTGCTTCTTAATAAAATACTTACACTTCTGCCTGTTAAATCTGCGATTAATAGCACGAAATTTAGCCAACCTTTGCATTAACAGAAACGGATTCCTCTGATCCATGAACAAACAGCCTTGACAGACATATTTCTCCCCTGTCCCTTGACAGGCCCTTAAGTGTGCCAATTGTGACGAAATCCAAAGATCTACGCACATCGCTCTTAACCCTTCCCAATTCGTGGGATATTCGTCCACATCGTATATACGTAAACCCATTTAAAACAGTTATTAAATTTAATAAAGTAGTGAATAAACAGATAATAATCCACAAATTATAACTTAATGGTCATGGGTTAATGACTAACTTAACATTAATGTTCATGGGTTAATGACTAACTTAACATTTAGGTTTCAGGGTGAAGAAAATAATGATGAGGAAATTGAAAAAGGAAAAATAAAGTGCTTTTCTCAGAAAATGGAGTAAGAAAAATATTCATCAATTTCATACTGTATCTGACAATTCAGGCATCCGACATCATCTTTACCTTTTACTGTTGTACAATAGTGATGGAAGCAGTCATTGTTGAGAGAGAGATTTGACTGTAAATTTGACTGTTGACAACACACTGTTCATGAAAATTGAAATTGGATTTTCTCTCAGACCAACCGTTGGATCATGGTGATTTCAAGTGCCTCTGCACGCAAGACCAAGCGACGTTAGTGCAAGCGACTAAGGTCTTGCAATTACCCCCCATTTGGAACGAATGAACCGGACGGATCTTCGATCAAAGGTCGGAATCGAAATGTTGACTTGGTCAACGGTGAATAGTTAAGGAAAATACACAGAGAGGAAAATGGTAAATAATTTTTATAAATTAATTTACAACGAATTAGCCTTAACTTTCAACTACAAACATTCTTAGAATTCTTCACTGAACAACATATCAAAAGTTTTTTTTTAAAAAAAATAATAATTATTTGAATTAAATTTATGTAAATACACAGAAGAAGATGAAAAAGAAAGGTCATGAGCGGCTACGTCACGCCTACGGCCTACCCCCTTCGCCTCATGACACGTGGCGGGCAAAACCTGTAATATTATTTGGTTTTGCCACGTGTAAGACTGGTTTATTGACACATCTTCGTGTCACTTAGAGGACTAGTTTGCCTCTGCAAAACCTAAGTAGTAAAGAAGTTGGAAACTACTATTCAGACTTTTTGCGTTTTGAGCTGGATAGCCCATATGAACGGTTGCTCTACCTGCAGGTGGTGGAGATGATGAACTATGCCATGTACAATCCCCCTGAAACCTAAATGTTAAGTTAGTCATTAACCCACAACCCTTAATGTTAAGTTAGTCATTAACCCATGAACATTAATGTTAAGTTAGTCATTAACCCATGACCATTAATGTTAAGTTGATCCTTAATCATTACAGGTGAGAGAGATTAACAACAATGGTCAAAGTGTTCTAGTGGATCTGTCATATATTCCTTAATCAATAATTGATTTAACACAATTATCCCTGAAAATGATTATCTGGGTATATGAGTGATTGACAGTACTCCAACACTGAGCCGGCGGCTGCAGTTATAGATTGTATAACACTTCTTAGATTCACGATTTTTCTTTGTCGTTGGGGGAGACTATTCATTGCAGGTGGAGAAGATGATGAATAGTGTATTGACTGTGAGGAAAATAATGATGAGGAAATTGAAAAAGGACAAATAAAGTGCTTTTCTCAGAAAATGGAGTAAGAAAAATATTCATCAATTTCATACTGTATCTGACAATTCAGTCATCCGACATCATCATTACCTTTTACTGTTGTACAATAGTGATGGAAACAGTCATTGTTGAGAGAGAATTTTGACTGTCATCCACTATTGTCCCTATCTAACCCAGATCAAAGTTATAAAATAGCAATAGATAGGGACAATAGTGGATTCTCTGAATGGGCGCAAGGAAATGTAATACAATTAGAAATAAAAGACCCATTATATTAAACCTAATGGGCCACCGGCTGCAGTTATAGATTGAATAACACTTCTTTGATTCACGATCTTTCTTTGTCCTTGGGGGTGATATACAAAATCTATCTATTAACTGTAAAAATACATCCTGACAGAAACTGTCATTACTGCTAATGTATCTTTCACTGAACTGGCAACACATAAATACAAAGCATTCTCATGAATGTTATCAATAGTGCCTGTGGTTGCCCCTCTAAATTTAACTAGTATTTTTTTGTTGCAATATTCTTTTACAACTTGCTCTTTCTGACCACCTGAAGAAGATCCTTCCTTTGTAAGCCAATAAACTCCCCTCCTTAATACCCTGAATCTGTCAGTCATCTCCTCTTTTATCATAGCAGTAGAGGGTTCATCAGCATATATGTTGAAAACATCCTGCATCTTCAAATTTTCTGATGAAGTAGCTTTAGGTTTTTTATCAACAATTAAAAACCATATCACATGGAGACCTGTTAATGGCTCACAAACCTGAAGATGAACCTTTCCCTTAATATTAATTCCATACAAATTTATATCATGTCCAAGCCTCTGGTCAGAACTAGTCCCTTGACTTATATTGTTCAACAGCTTACATTCACCTTTGTTTTCAATTGTAAGTTTGTCATGAATTGTTAACAATCTCCTCTCGGAAAGTCTCTTCTGCCTAAAGAAAGGTTTTTTTTTTAAAATATACTGGTGGTCTCCTGGCTGGGGGCCTGTAAGAATACCTAGGAGCTGTTCCAAACAGATTCCTCTTTAAACTTGCATACGCATTTCTCCTGGTGCTTGCTAGATACTCCTCATTTTCCTGTTTGATGTTGACATAACTCAAACCTTGAACATCTACCTCTGCTTTCTGCTTCTTAATAAAATACTTACACTTCTGCCTGTTAAATCTGCGATTAATAGCACGAAATTTAGCCAACCTTTGCATTAACAGAAACGGATTCCTCTGATCCATGAACAAACGGCCTTGACAGACATATTTCTCCCCTGTCCCTTGACAGGCCCTTAAGTGTGACAATTGTGACGAAATCCAAAGATCTACGCACATCGCTCTTAACCCTTCCCAATTCGTGGGATATTCGTCCACATCGTATATACGTAAACCCATTTAAAACAGTTATTAAATTTAATAAAGTAGTGAATAAACAGATAATAATCCACAAATTATAACTTACACAGAATTCTTCCATGCAATGACTTAAAGACTAAACAGTCAAAAAATGTATACTTATACACAGTGCTTGCTTGCGGTGCACGCAATCCCAAATTTTATTTTATTTTTTTCAGCTTCCAAAAGATTCTTCTTCACATCTTCCTCTGAAACACATCTTCCTCTGAAAGTTGGGCTGGATCTGAACTGTTGATAAGCCCAACACTGTGCTTAGATCCAACTGTTTCAGATAAAAAATTAATAGAAGATGAGGGCTTGTTTGGGTTGTCACAGATAATGGGCCTATCCAAATGACTAAACGATGATCTGCTATCTGAAAACGCATCTCCAGGTCCACATGTTATAGCCTTGGCCTTTCCAATGTGGTCAGCTCGAGCACTAAGACAACGACTTATAGTGGGTTTTTTAAACCCACAATGCCAAACATCAACATTAACCTCATGACCTTTCTTTTTCATCTTCTTCTGTGTATTTACATAAATTTAATTCAAATAATTATTTTTTTCAAAAAAAAAAAAAACTTTTGATATGTTGTTCAGTGAAGAATTCTAAGAATGTTTGTAGTTGAAAGTTAAGGTTAATTCGTTGTAAATTAATTTATAAAAATTATTGACAACTAACTGTTCATGAAAATTGAAATTGGATTTTCTCTCAGACCAACCGTTGGATCATGGTGAATTCAAGTGCCTCTGCACGCAAGACCAAGCGACGTTAGTGCAAGCGACTAAGGTCTTGCAATTACCCCCCATTTGGAACGAATGAACCGGACGGATCTTCGATCGGAGGTCGGAATCAAAATGTTGACTTGGTCAACGGTGAATAGTTAAGGAAAATACACAGAGAGGAAAATGGTAAATAATTTTTATAAATTAATTTACAAAGTTGACCAAGTCTGTGTATTTACAAAGTTAAGGCTAATTCGTTGTAAATTAATTTATAAAAATTATTTACCATTTTCCTCTCTGTGTATTTGTCTTTAACTATTCACCGCTGACCAAGTCAACATTTTGATTCCGACCTCCTATATATATATATATATATATATATATATATATATATATATATATATATATATGTATATTTGAAAGCAACATTTAACCCAATTACCTGGAATTAGATCCTTTAACCCGCTGTTGACCAGCAAAAAACAATACATTCAGTCTAAAAAATAATAATACTAATAATAATAACCTTCATTCCCCTCAAAAAAAAAAAAAAACCTTCATTCAACACAAATCACGTGAAATCATAACTGCACAAAATCGGTTTTGCGATTCACAATTAATCATTCTCCCCACAAATCACGTGAAATCGTAACTGCGATTCACAAGCATTCTCAGCTCAAAATCCGAAAGAAATTTGCACAAAATCCATTCAAGCGGTTGTGATTTTCGCTCAAGCTGTTGGTATCATCTAATCTATATACGCTTGCTGACTCTCATTATGAAGATCGCAATCCATATATACATGAAAGCTTTGCTCTGAATTTTATTATGTTTATTTCATTATCATCATCATCAGGTATTGATTTAAAGGCTTGATTTTTTTCCCGAATTCTTACGATGTTTAATTCTTACGTATGCTTGACTTTTTTTTTCTTCTGTATTCTTACGATGTTTAATTCTTACGTATAGTGTTTTTGCTGGAAAAGTTTCGCACTCCAGGTTGATTTTGGTTGGATTTATGTGGACTTTCTCCTCTTTCGTTATCAATTGTATGTTGACATGTTTTGGCTTTAATAATATAAAACACTCTGTTTTTGGATGATAGATTTTTTCATCAATTTGATTACATTTCACACGCTGTGCTTTTGGATCAGCCGATGAAGGGTTTCTATATGTGTTCTCTAATACCTCTGCTTCAACACACGACTGCTTACCTTCGAAGCAATGGTTGAAATTATGTTGCAGATTTCTTCATGACTGCGATGTGGTTTCTTGGTTTCTTTGCGTAAGTTTGTTTACTCCATAAACATGCATGTATTTTTTGTTTGATTTCTAAGTGTCAATGTTAGGACTCCCGTGCTATATATGGTATTGGTAATCCATCTTTGTGCCTAAAATTTCATTATCTGAGAATATTTCTATATCATTGGGTGTTTTTAACATGTGCTTCTGTATAATTTTAATGCAGGTTGATGGAACATGGTTTGTCGCACTAAACTTGGTGGGTATCATTAGGTCTTTTAAGATGATTGCTTTTTATTTATTTATTTATTTATTTTGTTGTTGTTGTAATAGCTCTTTTGGCCTTTCACTTTAATGAAGAAATGGATGAATAGTACGCCAAAGGTTATTGGTTATAGTGAAGATGAGGTCGACACTTAACCTGAGGCCGTGGTCGAGAATGATGGCATTAGTTTCTATAACATATTCAATGAATCATATTGTATCATGAGATTTATCTATTCCATCAATTTTATTGTCATCTCTCAAATATGATTTCCAGGGAAATGTTTGCATCTTGCCCATTAATGGCGAAGGGATGGCATGAGGAGGTGGACATTGCAGCATAGCGTAATCGGACTGCTTGCTATTCAGGCGATAAACTATTTTTTTTTTTTTTTGATAGGACTAATATTTGTTTTTAAAATTTCAACATATACAATTTTTTTTGGTCCTGTGTGTCATATAATATGATTCTTTGTATTATATTCTATGTTTGGTTTGGCTCTGCATATAAATATGTTAATCAAACAACGTGTTTGCGATGGTGAATCAAGTTGGTTTTATTTTCTTCTCAAGAGTAAGTATGTATGCATGGTGGTTGATGGTTCTTGGTGCCTACTTTCTCTTCTTCCGGGCATCTTTGTACTGTGCTTTGTTGCTGGGTGCCGGAGCTGAGGCTGCTGGAGGTGTTTTCTAGCACTCTAGGGGTTGTTATAGACACTTTTATACCGTACGGTACGATACAAGACTGTGGGTAGTGTTTAGATATAGATGGTGATGGATATATAGATAGATAAATAGATAGATAGATAGATATTATGTTGTTTTTTAGGAAAAAAACAATTTTGATTGCAGTTGATGCAGGGACGGAACCAAGATTTTTTTCGGGTGGGCTAGAATCAAGGTTTTGGTGACGTTATTTTGTAGCGCAATTTTTTTTGATGTCTAAAATTTAGTGAAAAATCATTTTGAGTCCCTAAAACGCGAACATACATGGACACATAGTAGGGGTGTGTGGGTGAATTGGACACATATATATCACCTTTCCCTTTGATATCACTTATCAATCACTATTATAAATCTTCTATTTGACGATTGCATTATTTGCATCACCAAGAATTGCAAAGACTATCACTAACCCGTATTCGATTATGATAATATTTTATATTTATATACAAGTTTAATAATATGTATTTTTAATGCTTTCATATCATTATATTTTTTTATTTACTAACAATTCTTCAACACATTTTGCGTCGTACATGAAATTGGATGGCTTGGTAGTTGCAGCCAAGAAAATTACATTGCATTTTAATTCATTATTGTGGCACACATTTTTTTCTTTTATATTAATTATGAAAAAATGTGTGACCAATGTTATATAACATCAACTTTATGCTTATGAGCTACTTAACCTTTCATTGATATATTATTTTATTTTGTTGATTACAATGGAACACACGTGTTTGCATTGAAGTTTTAATTATGATTCGCTATTAACTAAATTCATAATAAACTATCATATTTTCATGTGTGTAAAATTGTATATCTATATTATAGATCCATATATATTTAATATCTCCCGCCGTGCATCGCACGGGTAAAAGGCTAGTATATATATATATAAATACAAAATACAATGGAGTTCAACTGCAAAAAAGAAATAAAAAACACACACAAGTGAATTAACTCTTGATTAAATAGTGTTTTTTCACGATACACAAATTACATTGAAATATGATAATGTTTGATCTTGAAATAAGGAGGACAAAAATAAAAAAATGTTTTTTCTTGTCATTTTTTTTTCATTTTGGATCTGTCCTTCGAGCCCGCGACCCCTTTCAATTAAGTTGTATTTTAGAAGATACTATTGTTTAAAAATAATAATGAGTAGATAAAATAACTACTGGGTGCGATCATATCAGCACTAATGCAACGGGTCTCATCAAAACTCCGAAGTTAAGCGTGTTTGGACGAAGGTAGTAGATACAATAACTACTCAATTATTTTCCACACGCATGGTGCTCCTTTGTGGTGGGTTTTTTTTTTTTTTTTTTTTGTGGGATTCAGGGAGTTAGACAAGAAAAATATTTAAAGTATGAAATATGACATGTTTTCAAACCTTTTGTTTAAAATACATACTTATTTATAAAAAAAAAGGAGCGATAGAGTTACTCCATTAAATCTACACTATTTTAGACAGAAATCTTGGAGAAGATAATAGATAGATTTTTTACTTAGATTCTCAGTACAAACATTTGATGCCTACTAATACACATTTCTAACAAACTTGCCTAGGTGTCATAACAAGACATTTCCCAGAATACCCTTATACATAACAGCTCATTAATTATTAATTTATCTAACACCCCCTCTCAAACTAGGTGTGGTGAGTAACACATTTAGTTTGCTCCTGAAATGATTAAACTGACAGGCTGTGCTTTAGTGAAGAAATCTGCAACTTGTGCTTCAGAAGGAATATAGTTCACCTTCAGTTCCTTGTTGATCACCTTGTCCCTCACAAAGTGCACATCCACTTCAATGTGTTTGGTCCTAGCATGATACACAGGATTCTGAGCCAAGGATCCAGCCCCTAAGCTGTCACACCAAGCAGTTGGGATGTTGGAAGTTTTGAACCTCATCTCCTTTAGCAGTTGCACAATCCAAGCTATTTCTGCTGTTAGATTAGCCAAGGCTCTGTACTCAGATCCAGTGCTAGACCTTGATACAACAACATGTTTCTTTGAACACCAGGAAACCAAGGATACACCAAGATAAACATAATAACCTGTAACTGACTTTCTGTCAGATGGAAAACATGCCTAATCAGCATCAGAAAACCCCTGCACATCAAGGTTAGTTCCAACAGAATAAAGAGAGAACAATTCAGTGTCCCCTTGACATATCTAAGCACCTTTTTCAGTGCAATCCAATGCTCGGAGCTTGCATAAACTGACTTAAGCAGTAGACAACATAAGTCGATCTGGTCTTGTGGTGGTCAAAAATTGAAGGCCACCAATAGCACTTATGTATATTAGGGGATTCTTTAAAGGTTCACCTTGATTAGGATCAAGATGATTTCCAGGTGTCATAGGTATGAAGCTAGGTTTGATATTCTCCATATTCAATCTCTTTAGGAGTTGACTTGTATAGTGTTTTTGTGACAGTGTCAATCCAGAGTCATCTCTAGACACCTGCATTCCAAGGAAGTGAGATATTGGACCCAAATCCTTCAGAGCAAATTTAGAATCCAGCAGACCTATGAACTGTTGAATCAAATTATCTGAGCTACCAGTGACTAAGATGTCATCAACATAAATGAGAACATACAGAATCTCTTTTCTTGTAGTCAATATGAACAAGGAGTTATCTGCCCTTGACTGAGTAAACCCCCATTCCAGCATCTGTGATCTAAGGGGCCCAAACCAAGCCCTGGGAGCTTGTTTTAAACCATACAAGGCCTTGTTGAGCTTACAGACAAAATGAGGTTTATTAGGATCAATGAAGCCTTCTGGTTGAACCATAAATATGTTTTCATTGATAGGTCCATTCAGAAATGCATTGTTTATGTCAACTTGTCTAATGGACCACTTATAGTTTACTGCAACAGTCAGGACAACTCTAATGGTTGAGGCTTTTAGCCACAGGACTGAAAGTATCAGTATAATCAACCCCATAGGTTTGATGAAAACCCTTAGCAACCAGTCTGGCTTTGTGTTTCAAAACAGTGCCATCTGGCCTCAGCTTCAATTTGAATTCCCACCTTGTTCCTACTAAGTTCTGCCCTGAAACAGGAGGAACCAAGTCCCAAGTGTGATTCTGTTGCAAAGCACCAAATTCTTCAATCATAGCAGCTTTCCATTGTGGACACTGCAGTGCTTCAGATACCCTAGCTGGCTCAGATAGGTGAGTAGATAGATTAGATTGAGTGATAGAGGTAGAATAGGCTTTAGGTTTAAAGATCCCACTTTTGGATCTGGTTTGCATATGATGCCTAACAGGTTCTGCAGCAGTAGTAGCAGGGGAATCAGTAGGAGAAGAGGCATCTAGAGGACTGGGGTCAGACTCAAAAGATGATACAGGAGATTGAGAAGGACTGAAAGTAGGTCCTGGAGCAGGACTAGCAGGATCAGAGTCTGCAGCAGGAGTTGGATCAGATTCAAGACTGAGTATAGAAACATGATCAGGACTAGGATCAGGGTGAGTGGGACTGGTATGAGCTTCAGTGGAACCAGGATGTGGTATGTTTGGTTCATTGGAGATAGTAGGTTGTTGTGAGACAGCAGGATCAAGAAAAGGTAGATGAAAGGTGTTAATAAGTGTAGGATCTAGGGCAACACTTCTGTGAGGACCATGAACAAAACCATTTTGAAAAGGAAACTCATTCTCATTGAAGACAACATCTCTACTTATGTAAATTCTCCCACTAGAGTCTAAACACTTGTACCCTTTATGATTAGGAATGAATCCTAAGTGAACACATTTAGCAGAGTGAAAACTAAACTTGTGATTCTGAAAAGGTCATAAGTTAGGATAGCAAGTGCAGCCGAACACTTTACAGCTTGAATAATCAGGTTTAGTTTGGAACAAAACTTGGGAAGGTGTTTGATTGTTTAAAACAGGTGTAGGAAGATTGTTAATAAGATGAACAGCTTGTTGAAAACTATCCCACCAGAACCTGAGTGGCATGGAAGCTTGTGCAAGAAGAGTTAGACCCATCTCAACTATGTGTCTGTGTTTCCTTTCTGCCTTGCCATGTTGACCATGAGCATAAGGGCAAGGGTGTCTAAACTCTATTCCATTTTCTTTAAGGTAGGTCTCAAAGACTCTATATTCACCCCCCAGTCTGATTGAAGACACTTAATGGTGGTCTTAAACTGATTCTCTACAAGTCTTTTAAAAGCAATCAAGGCGGATAGGGCTTCAGATTTATGTTTTAAGGGATATATCCAGGTGTATCTGGAATGATCATCAACAAAATGAATGTAATACTGAAACCCTGAAGTGGCAGCTACAGGGGCAGGGCCCCAAAGATCAGTGTAAACAACATCCAGAACAGATTCAGCATGAAAAGAAGACTTAGGATAAGGTAGAGAATGCATTTTTCCAAATTGATAAGGTTCACAGAAAGCAATAGATGCATCATTAAAAGAAACATTACATGAGTTCATAACAGATTTCAAAACAGACTGAGAAGGATGGCCAAGCCTCCTATGCCAAATGTTCAAATCTTTACTTAAACTAGTGGAAGAACAAACAAAAGCAGTGCAAACATTACTATTATTGGATTCTGGGAAGGCCTTGGAGTGAAGGGAGATCTGATGACTTGAACTCTTGATGACTGGGATTTGATATAGACTTTGCCTAAGAACTCCTACCTGCAGCAGGTTCCTTGTGCCCTTGTCCTTGAAATAACAACACTTATTGTCAAATTCAATAATAACAGGATAGTCATTGGTCAACTGAGAGACACTGACAAGATTCTTAGTCATATTAGGTACTAGCAAGGAATTTTTAAGATGAATAGGTGTGTTATTTTGTGTGGGAAGGATACAAGTACCAGAATGAGATATAGGGAGAAGCTCGCCATTTCCAACAGCCAGGGTGTCTGAACCATTGTAGTCTCCAGTCAAGTGAAGATTGTTGATATCTGAAGTAACATGGTTTGTAGCACCACTGTCCATATACCAGGCAGGATCAACAGCAGTCTGAGAGTTAGCAACATGAGCTGAAGCTTGTTGTTTAGGTCCACTACCAGAACTGGAGGGCACAAAGTCTTCTTCAAACCTGTGCCAGCAGGCTGTCACAATGTGACCAGACTTGCCACATAATTGACACACTGGTCTATTTGAAGAATTGCCAGAATTTCTACCACCTCCCCTTCCTCTGTTGTTCCTTCCTCCTCTGCCCCTATTATTTGAACCTTGAGAATTGTAGGGCCTAGGAGTAGAGCCATACCTGACATTTTTATTGCTAGCAAACTGGACAGAAGGTCCACCAACAGGATTGTTAAATCTAGCAAGAAGCCTTTCATGAATCAAGAGTTGAGACTGAACTTCTTGCCAAGTCATGGAACCAACTCTTGCTGTTAGATTGACTATAACAGCTTCATATTCTCTCTCAAGACCTCCCAAAGTTGCAAGAATCAGCTCTGATTTTGGAATAGGATAGCCAGCAGCATTGAGATTATCTCCATAAGACTTCATTTGGGCTAGATAATCTGCCATGGATTTAGTCCCTTTAACAGCTCTGGTCAAGGCACTCTTGTATTCCAACATCCGAGATTCAGATTGGCTTTTAAACAAGGTTTCCAGGGTGACCCAAATCTCTCTAGCTGAGGTGCAACCAACAACTTCTTGTAAGCCTTGTTCTGTCATAGAACTCATCAACCAGCCGATTAACAGTTGATCTGACAGACTCCACTCCTCAGCCATCTGAGGTCTTTGATATGGAGATGGTGGTCCAGTGAATGGAGATGAGCTCAATATTCCTCTTGACTCATCACCAGGAATGTGAGCTTCAAGTCTATGTCCCCGTATGATGGGTAGAACAGTAGATTTCCACAGGAGATAGTTAGATCTATCAAGCTTAACATTGCAGGTTTGATTCAAGTTACTCGTGAAGGGAAACGGAGACAAGGGAGCTGGATTTCCAGTACCCAGATTTCCGAAAACTGGTGGAGGCGGTAAGCTTGTGTATGCAGATGTAACAAAGGGAGTACCTGATTGCAGATAAGTTCCAGTGTTCTGCATATGAGTAAAAGGAGCAAAGGTACCTCCTCCAAGACTGAAATTTGGTGTTAGGCTGATCGGAAGACTCAGTGGTGCCAATCCGGTGAACATTCCGGCAGAAAGAAGAGAAGCTCGAAACTTTCATCAGTGGATAAGGGTGTAGAAACTCCGGTAATAGGGGTGGTAATTGAAGATGCAGCAGCAGCTGTAGAAGCAGTGGACGGTGGAGCTCCGGTGCTCATTGGAGCTAACGCCGGCAACTCGGCTCTGCTACCAAGACAGAAATCTTGGAGAAGATAATAGATAGATTTTTTACTTAGATTCTCAGTACAAACATTTGATGCCTACTAATACACCTTTCTAACAAACTTGCCTAGGTGTCATAACAAGACATTTCCCAGAATACCCTTATACATAACAGCTCATTAATTATTAATTTATCTAACAATTTTACACCATCATCATTTCACCACATATTTTTCACTTATAAAAAAATATAGAAAAACCTAAAACATTCACAGTTCCAAGATTAAGTTAGGTATAAAGATAGTGTTGATTTGATGCAGTAACTTTATCATTACCTTTTAAAAAAAATAGAAAAAACACAGGGCAACTACAATTCTAAAAAAAATAAAAACATTACGATAGACTTTCTCTCTTCTCCAATATTTTTAAACATATGTGATTAATTTTTTTTTGAGGGCTACATATGTGATTATTATTAATCTATAACTTCAAAATTGATAAAATTTTCACCGTTTTTTATATTATTTTTTCGTGCCATTTATTTTGAGACAACAATGACCATAACTCAACGTAATTTCCGAATATCCACTATCGAAATCCACTGTCAAAATTCATCGTTTTTTGAGATTCACCGTGGAAGTGAATTTCGATAATGAAAAACGATGTAATGATATCAAACGAAATCCCAAAACAAAAAACAAGAAAAAAAATTTGTAAAATTTTTATCAAGTTTGAAGACGTGGATCAAAAGATATGAGTGTTTAAAAATCAATGAGAAAAGAAAAAATGTAATGAATTGAGACACTTATGTTTGGAATATGTTTTTTTTCCTTCTTTTCATAAACACATAAATGTTTGAGAACTCATCCTTCTCCCTATCAAACTTATTTATGTGTTTTTTTAACTTAAAAAACTTTTGCAAGGTGTCACATTTTCCTAATTATCTATTTTAATTTTTTTTGTAGGGATATACAAAAGTTTATTTTATTATTTTTTTCTAGGAAACGTACAAAATCTAATAAAGCTTTTTCACGTAGAGACAAGAATAAAGATAAGGGCAAGTGTTTACATATTGCACATTGTCAAATGTCAAGTCTTTAACGTTGGTATCGCTGTGTAACTGTGTTGCATGCAAGTGACGATTGTCAACTAAATATGCGCACCAACAAACTTATTTTGACGTCACCATTTCTTTACAAAACCGTCATATATATATATATAGTCTTTTTCAGATCCGAAAATCAGATGTAAAAAAATTAATAATAGTAATAAACAAAATCTCAAGAAAAATAATATCCATCATTTCCCGTTTGGTATTTCATTTTTTTGTCCGCCATTTACGAACTTGGAGAAACCGATGATCAGAACTGAACTAAGAAATCCGCGCGCTCTCGCTCTAACAAAAGGTAATTCTGATTAATTAATTAATTAATTTGAGATATTATTTTGTGAGTATTTTTGTGTAGAATTTGGTAATTTTCTGGGTGTAGTTTCTTTTGCATGTCTTAAAGATTCCATGCATTCATAGTATTTTTATATTTATTTTTTTGGATGCTATCTTTAGAAATTACACTGTTCTTTTGTTCGATTTTTGAATTTATAAGTTTTAATCGCGCTTCTCAGCGTTTGTTGGTTTTGAAAAAATTGATTTTCTCATCCAATGTGATTTATCAGTGTTCTAGAATATGAAGGGTGCGTTTAATTTTAAATTTTTCCAGAACTTTTTAATTACTTAATCAACATTCTTCTTTTGCTCTAATTAAAATTACGGAGCTCTTTTATAGTGAAGAACAGGAAATTTTTTTTTTCCATAAAATTATCTGTTTGAATTTGCTGTTTTTTTTTTTCTTTCTGGGATTTGATGAAGTGGGGTTGTGAGATTCCAGGTAGGTGGTGCTCTTTTTGTACTTCAAGATAATTAGGTATAAAACAGTTTATACATAATTCTTTCATTGCAAATAAGGTAGTGGGTACAATTTTATAGAAAAGAGCAATTTTGATTTTTTTTTTCTTGGGAAAGCAATTTTGATCCTGATATATAGAGCAAATTCAAAGTAACAAAACATAGTGTTTGTGTTTATGTGTGGGTAAGAGGAGGAGGGAGGGGGGTGATTGAAGTTTCTGCTTGTGATGTAAGCAAATTTAACTACAGAATGAAATTGTGATTGATTTACAATGTTTTAATTTCTGAAGTTCATTTGTCAAGTACATTGTGATTGATTACTTTCGTTATTATTCGCGCGTGTCAGCATGAAGGCGAGATCTCCTGAAAACGGATTTGATGAAATACGGGACCTTTTTAAGGACGATGAATCTAGTGTCCTAGATGATTTGGACTTAAGCTTTTTTATCAACAAAGATTTAGCTACAGGTTATCTTTTTGATGACTTAACCGGATACGATTCGTATAACAATATCCAATTCAATGAACAAGGACAACAACCTGAACTACCTTCACTGCCTTTGAGTTTCGGGGACTATGATATTCCAGGACCTAGTACAACAGATGATCTTAATTCAACCGCTGAATCGGGATTTCATGCCGAGGTTTTGCCTGATTCAGATGTTATCCAAGATCAAAACTTGCCCTCTGAAATGAACAAAGATAACAATGATGTTGGTCTTGTTCACGATGTTCAGAACGTTGCTGTGAAAAACGTAGATGGGATAAGATCCCCACCACCTACTGATGAACTTGTTGATGAAACGTGTTTTGAAGCAATCCAAGAAAAAATGAATGATTTTGAGATGTGTTTCACAGAAGAGAATGAAGCTTCAATTAGCCATGTCGTCCCGGAGGTTGATCTTGAATCAGAGATTAGGCTCTTCGATAATTCGAAAAATATGCAGAAGGATGCAAATGAAGAGCCTAATAAATGTGCAGATATTGATGATCAAGAATATTCTGCTCCAGATTCCCTTTTAAACATATCGTATACCGACACATGTCTTGTTCAGAGCGATCAGCAAGACGAATGCTTCGATCAAAACCAAGATGCCCAATATCGGGACCACAAGGAAACTTGTAGAACATCAAGGAAACGTAAACGCGATGTGGCTGGTGGGACTAGTTCTTGTGCTGCTGAACAAATCAACTTCAAGAAATTGACTAATTCTTCACATTCCAGTCCTAAAAGGGTTGGGAGGTCAGTTTCGCCACCATCTAACCGGAGAGAAGATCGTTATAACGAACACAGGAGAGAACGGAACAGATCTCGATCAAGGTCCCCATGTGGTAGAGATTATTATCACAGGCAAGCCCAATTTTCCTTCCTTTTTTTTTTTTTTTTTTTTTTTTCTGTTGTATTATTATTCATTGGTACAATGATCCCTACAATGAGTTCCCTAACTTAATGTTTTATTTTTCAGGAGGAAAAGATATCCATCGCGCAGCCATTCTTCTCATTTTAGGTCTCCTCGTACCAGATACTCGCCACCTGCATTTTTTAAGGGGACTGGATTAGGGAAACCTGGTACATGTTTGTTTGTTGCTGGTTTATGCTTTTCGCTTAGTGAACGGGAATTAGCTAGAAAGTTTTCCAGATTTGGTCGAATCAGAGATGTTCGAATCATTCGCGATAAGAGGTAATTAAATTGTGAAAATGCTTTTTGGACTCTGCCATTACCATACATCATGCTGAAAACCGACTTTCAAAAGGTCCGGTATATAAGGTCGAAAATAGACAATATAGTGAACTTTTTGGAAGACGGTTTTCAGCATGGTGCACTAATAGACTTGATACTTAAACAGACATCTTTGACCTTACAACATGTTAATCATTGAGATGCATGGTTCTTGTTTTATATGCAAAGGTCCGGGAGGTCTCGAGGTTATGGTTTTTTATCATTAGAAAGGAGTGAAGAAGCAGACGCTGCGATTAGAGCGATACACAGAACAGAGTGGAATGGAAGGATGATCCTTGTGGAGAAGTCCATTCCTAAATGATGAAGATTTACCACCATGTTTCTTCTTCCTTTTAAATATATAGATGCAGCTATTAATGCATGAATATGATGGACTTTTTTTCTTTTTTCTTTTTGTAATTTTCTTTTTGGCAACTTAATTGCCTGCACAATTTTGTTTTGTCCTAATAAATACTTCTTGCTATGTGTTGAGATTTATCTGTAATTGTAATGTGCCTTTGTTTTTTTTTACAGAAAAATCCCAACATTTCAGCAGATGTTTTGTAATGTGTCTTGTTAGAATCTATAAGATTAGCTGTTATTTATGTTGTTTATTATCCATAATCATCCTTAATTAATAGTTAATTACTAGTTGCTAATTAGTTTAGGCTAATCTTTCTCTGTTTTTTTAGTGGATTTATCCACTTGTAAATTGTACAAAAACCAGTCGTTGGGACGATAATCCCGGTCTACATCCAACTAGCCGTTGGATGTCTCTTCTCTATATAAAGGAGATTAGTTGAAATACTCAAGTAGAGCCTTTAATCTACATTATTTCTTATATACAAATAAATCTTTTTCTCAATCTTACAGGGTATCAGAGCCTCAGGCTCATTTCTACCTGAATTTTAATCAAGAGAGTTACTAAACATCCCGGCTGCTTACAAGCTCAATTAAAGAAATTACTTTGTCTCACTTTGTCAAAGCCTTCTTGAAATGTATAGGCAAGATAAGCCATTTGATGGGTACTGGCCCTATAACGGCCCAAACCATAGGCAAGTCTACAATGGTAAAAGACCGTTCGACACGTGCACATCTCGTGACCAAATACACATGTAAGCCTTACGAAGCAGTCTCATCATAGACAGAGCGGAATAATGAATGAATAATAATAATATCAGAATGCACAGAAATCGAAACAACATTTAATACAGAACTGATCAAACTCAGAACCGAATGGATGGAACACTATCGAGAACCCGAAACACGATACTATCGTCGGAACGGTTGATCAAGTCGTACCGCCGGTAGGGCCAAATCCGGAATTATGTATCATATTCCTCATTGCTTAGTGATATACACCGTTACGTATCACATTCATGCATACCATATTGTGTACCGTTACGTCTCGCTGTCATACACACATTGTGTACCGTTATCATATATCACATTGTGTACCGTTACGTTCCGCAGTCATACACAGTTCATATTCCTCATTGCTTAGTGATATACACCGTTACGTATCACAATCATGCATATCATACTGTGTACCGTTTACGTCTCGCAGTCATACATCGCCTTGGAAGGATTCGAATTTAATGTATTACAAATAAATACTTTAGTTCAGAGACGTATCTAAATGAGGGGCAAAGGGGTTAAGTCGTGAAAAAAAAAATTATATATCAAAAATTTATATAATCCAATTTAAATCATCAAATTTTTTTACTTAAACACACCTATTCTTCGAATATAGTCTATTAGTCTATCCTAGTTTCAGTTCTTTAGTTCTCAACGAGTACACTTACCCACATATATATTTAGTAGATTATTTTATAATAAAAAAAACATTTTTATTTGTCGTAGCTGAGTATAAATTGTTGTTATAACATAAAACTTTATACGAAAATCCTTTGAACCATCTCTTTTATGAATTAATGAACCGAAAAAACTCGCCTGTTTTTTAGTCATAGAAAGAGAAAAGCTCCTCTCCTAAAAACTCGCCTGAACCACTCCGTCTCGCCCCTCCGGCGTCCTGTCGGAGGAGGCTTTGTTGTTTTGTAGTTTTGTTAGCTTTTTCTTTCTTTTCCCCGTTTCCTTCCCTCTGCCCTCTCCTCCGGTTGTGCACCTCACTTTCTGATCTGGCCGGCTTGATGTGGTGGTGGATCTCACCAGGTTTTTGCTCGACTGATCTCATGAGTTGGGGAGGAGTTCGGCCTCCGGCGGTGCTGCTCTCGGGTCTTTGTTGTTCTTTACCGCCGGATCTCCATGGTCGGATTGGAAATCGCAGGTGGTAGCCGCCTAATAGGAGCTCGTGCTGTTGGGGTTTGGTAGGGGTCAGTTGCTTGTGGATCTGGGTTCTTTTGCCTCTTCCGCCTCTCCTTCTCCCATTTTGGAAGCCGGCTTCATCCGTGGTTGGTTGTTCGCTTATGGTGCCTTCGTTCAAGTCCATTTTCCTCCTGCACTTTTTGGGTGAAAATATACTTTCCGACGTTTGGTGGCGGATCTCCTCTGACGGTGGAGCCATGGCGGAGAAGGAAAAAATAGTTAAAAATCCGTTGTTTTTTTTTGTTGCTGCATGTGCTGGGTTTTGCTCGGTGCTTTGCAGATCTCTCGTCCCCGGTTAGTTGGCTATGCTTCTTCTCCATGATGGTGCTGCATCATTGGGGGCTAAGCTTCCCGGTGCCATTTCCCTCTCTTCTCTGGACCTCTCGGTCCTGTTTCGGTGGAGGTGTCGGACCTCTAGTTGCCAATGGTGGTTCTCCGGCGTCATCTGTGGTTTGCCGTCCGCTCATTTGGGAGGAGCAATTTTTCTTTCGGATTTCGCTGCACCGTACGGTGGCGGTGTTGGGCGGTGCTAGGCTTCCGGGGCTTTTGTTTTCTT
Organism: Gentiana dahurica var. dahurica; assembly: GCA_024500145.1. Taxonomy (NCBI): domain Eukaryota; kingdom Viridiplantae; phylum Streptophyta; class Magnoliopsida; order Gentianales; family Gentianaceae; genus Gentiana; species Gentiana dahurica. Next base: position 27,495,846 of record CM044902.1, read on the forward strand.
CTAGTTTACTGTTTGCCGGCCGGAGTCTGTAATATATGTCTGTTTGTACTAGTTTTTGCTTTTGTGTGTAAGGTATTAGATTGCTATCAGACTATGTTGCACGGACACGCCGCACGACACGACACGGACACGGCGACACGGCTAATTCTAAAATTTAAGGACACGACACGGCCCCGACACGTTACATATAATATATATATACACACACATATATACATCTATATATACATCTCTCTCTCTCTCTCTCTCTCTATATATATATATATATATATATATATATATATATATATATATATATATATATATTCCGGAAACGAAAGATTCATTATGCAGCAAAATATGATTACAGGGGGTTACAATGTTGCATAACATCTATATATACATCTCTCTCTCTCTCTCTATATATATATATATATTCAAATTTATAAATAAAAAAATATTCGCACAAGTCTAAACAACTAGACAAAATAAGATATGTAATACTTAATCTCTATCAATATCTACAATAGATATTTGTTATCTATACGGTGTCAAAAGTAAAAAGAAAATTATGATTGACTTTCAAAATATTACAAATTAAGTGCAAAAACGATTGTCTATAACAAAAAACATATAAACATAATACAGAGTAATCAATATAGAAATTGTATATTTTCAGGTTTTATCAAAAAAAGATTGAAAAAATTGTGCTCAGGGGTGTCGGGAGGTGTCGGCGCCGTGTCGGAGGTGTGTCGACAACGTGTCGGAGGTGTGTCAGATATTAAAATTTTAAATAATATTAATTTAATCAGCCGACACGTGTCGGACATGGTGTCGGAGCGTGTCTTGTGTCGGACACGGCGCACGGCGCCTAGATTGAAGTGTCGGTGCATCATAGCTATCAGAGGATTCATGTGTCTGGACGCCCTCTTCCTTTGGAGAATATTTTCTCTTTTGTTCAACACCATCTATCCGTTAATCTACTACTTGACTTCGTTGTGTTGTTGTTGCTAGTTGTGCGGCTAATGACCGCGTTATAGTGCGGCATTTGGTTGCGTTCTAGTCTAACTTCGGTTAGTTTTGTTGTAAATCTGTTTCGTTAATAACAGCTTTCGTTTATTTGGGAAAAAAAAAAACATAAAACATTATACTAAATGCTAATTGAAGTAAAGTGATTCTCCTTCCCACACTGACAAATGTCGGAAAGAAATATCTCTAATTAAGCAGTATCAACGAAGATCTTCATCGCCGAGCTGGGTAGCACCAGCTTGTAACCAAGCGGGGTAATAATTTGTTGGGGAACTGTGGTTGCTGTATCCTTCTTGGCTTGGGTGTGGGCATCGGCCATTGGCGTGCAGGAGAAAGCGTGTGAGGCTGGCTTAACAGAGCAGCCACTGAGTTTCCACGCTCCCAACCGTCGGCGTCGTCTCCGCCCAAAATTACCGAGTTGGGCCAATCCTCTGAACCTTCACTTTTTTTTTTGCCCCCTTTTTATTTGTAATTCGCCGTTCTTCGTCCCCTTAATTCGCCGTTTTTCCTATTCTGTGCAATAATGTTTTGCCCTTTTGCTTCCTCAAAGCCTTCGATTAGTGAAAGGTTCGGCCTTTCTTTTCAATCTCAGTTGAACCCAGAACTTCACAATTTTGCGATTACTTTTACAGAACGGAAGAATTTCTTTGAGTCGCGATTTAGGGTACCTTCAGTTAGATGCGGTCTACGTGAGATCCGAGAACGGATAGAATCAGTGAAAAAAACTCAGAAAGTCACTGAAGCAATGAGGCTAGTGGCAGCAGCAAAGGTAAGGAGAGCCCAAGAAGCAGTGATCAATGGCAGACCTTTCGCCGAGGGGCTTGTTGATGTATTGTTTAACATCAATGAACAGCTTCAATTGGATGATGTAGATGTTCCTTTAACAAAAATAAGGCCTGTTAAGAAAGTTGCCCTTGTAGTGATAACTGGTGATAGAGGTCTTTGTGGGGGTTTCAATGCTGGGATTCTCAAGAAGGCCGAATCCCGGGTTAAAGAATTGAAGAATCTAGGTGTGGAGTGTACTTTCATTAGTGTAGGAAAGAAGGGTAATAGGTATTTTAGCAGGAGGGATAATTACTCTGTGATTCGATTCGTTGAAGGTGGGAACTTTCCTACTACAAAAGAAGCTCAAATCATTGCGGACGATGTTTTCTCGCTCTTTGTGAGTGAAGAGGTTGATAAAGTTGAGCTTTTGTATACAAAGTTTGTGTCTTTGATCAAGTCTGATCCAGTAATTCATACATTGCTTCCTTTGTCTGCAAAAGGAGAGGTTTGTGATGAAAATGGGAATTCTCTTGATGTCAGTGGGGATGAATTTTTCCGGTTAACCACGAAGGAGGGTAAATTAACTGTAGAAATGGATCATATGAAGAAGACAAAGAAGTCGGTGTTTTTGCCTAATATGGAGTTTGAACAAGATCCTGCTCAGATTCTTGATGCAATGATGCCTCTTTATTTGAATAGTCAGATATTAAGGGCACTTCAGGAATCATTTGCGAGTGAGTTAGCAGCAAGGATGAATTCGATGAGTAGTGCCAGTGACAATGCAGAGGAGTTGAAGAAGAACCTTACTATGGCTTATAACCGGGGACGGCAAGCGAAGATCACAGGGGAGATACTGGAGATTGTTGCAGGGGCTGAGGCACTTAGGTAATTCATTTTTCAGTTTTATGGTGTGATGGATTTATTTTCTTGTTTGGATTGGATGTACTCATTTTGGATATCGTTTTGACACGGTCATTTGTTCGAGCATCTAAGATAGAGGCGGCTCACTGTAGAATGGATCTTGTTGCTTCTGGACTTACATGTTAATTGAGTACCAATGGTGCTAGCTGTTTCAGTAAAATCAAAGGGCCTTTGACTGATATGAATTGCAAGGATTTTCGAACCGACCATGGGGTTTGTGTACTCTAATAGTCCATCCTAATAGTAATTGCTAAACAGTAGACTTGCAATCTTATTTCATACTTGATAATAAAGCTATGGAAGTGCTATTGATAAATGCATTGTAGTACCTTTTGGTTGTGCTATGTTAGTTTGTATTCTTTGTGTGTGTGTGTGTGTGTGTGTGTGTGTGTGTGTGAGGATAATGCCGGTTAGTTTAAGAGGAGATATGAGGCAGTAGATTTGGTTATATTTAGAATATGCTCTTCCTGTAGTCCCATTGTATGTGAAGCTAATCATACTAAGTTTGTGTCTCTGTCAATTCATAATGTTGGCTTACTTTTTTCTCAACTCTGTAACTCTGTTTTAAGTCTGATCCGACTCGGTAGACACCGATACACAGAAGCCAAGAAGTAGAGTTTTGCTTAGTTTGAAGTTGGAGCAGGACCTTTGCTAAGATTTAAAAGTTAAATCATGTTGGTCTTTGGTGAGGATCATTTTTGTTTCACTGCTTGAAACTATTACACCTCCATATGGTTAGATACCAAACCGACTTGTGTAATATTCCACACGGTTAAAACCGTGCCATATGAGGTGTTGAATGTGTCGTGGTGCAATCTTCACTATGCAAAGTGTCATTGGATCAATGTGTAACAAAAGTCTTTGTTGGTTGTGTCTACTAGTGAGACTAGTTGAACATATGTGATATTATTATTGTTGAATCTTGTGTTGATACATGTGTTCGGTGATCCTACCATAGACACAATGAATCAATGTTAAAGATTAGAGATTCACAAGGATTTGCAGAATAAGTTCAGAAACAAGTAAAAAAACAATTGCATGCTTAATGGTGAATTAAAGACACACAGATTAAAACAACAGATTGCAAAGGAAATACTTGTTATGGTCCTGGAAGACATGACGAAATCCAAAAAACAAGGGCTCTCATGCAGATACCACTTACAAATGATACTTGCAGTGCCCTTAATATGTGAGTTTCATAAGAAAGCGGTATCAAAAGCATCAAGAACACATCAAGTATGTATTTCAGTGTTTATTCTAACCATTTAGACTCATTACACATAAATGCTTCTTAGGGACTTCTAGGCCCTGGATCACTCTAAGATATACTACTTAGCAATTGAACAGAAATATCAGATTCTAATCCAATACCCACGAGGCTAAGGATTAAGGTTTCCAATGATACTGGGTTTCTCCTCGCAGAGGGTTTCCACAAGTTGCTGAGCCAAATACACACTAGAAACCAGACCCTTAACTTTGCCACATAACAAGTAAGACATTGATCATCAAATCAACATCACGTAAGGCCAAATGAAATGTGTTCCGATGCTACCGTGAGACACGATGCGAATCCAAAGCCACTAGAACACAAACATCTCACTTTACAACATATAATAATAGGCAAATGAAATGTGTTCTGATGCTCCCGTGATACACGATGCGTAGTCAAAGCCACTAGAACACATACATCTCATTTTAAAACATATAATAATAGGCGCTACACCAAAGGCATTCTCAAAAGGAACACAAAACAATAAAAAAAATGCTCCAAAAATAGGCCATGCGTGCGCCTACCTTGGACCTGGCGTGCGCGCGACTTTGCTGATCCCATGGAGATACAAAAATGCTGACCCATTCGTGCGCCTGGGTCCTTCGGGCGTGCACCACTGTTTCCTGAATGCACCAGGCGTGCGCCAGCTTCATATTTTACCCATAAAAATATGCAATTTTGCAAGTGATGAATCCACGGTGATTTCTCACCATTCCAAAAACTAGATCTACTCCAAATTCATACCAAAATGATACAATAATATATTGTAACATGCTATTAACAATAAACTAAATCTAACACCTAAAATAACATGAATAGGTTTGGTTGAACACCCATTTACCTCTATTTTTTTTTTTTGAAGAAAATATGAGATTCAAAACAAATCTTCAAAAGCTCAAGAAAACCAACTTAAGTCTTGAAGAAGCAACTTAGATCCAAAATCAAAACTCCAAAATCTTCAAGATCTAGCAACCCACTTTGAAAATACATCCAAGAAAAGAAAGACTAACATTACCAAAACTCTTAGAACATCATTTAGGCTCCATAAATCTCAAGAACACTTCTAAATCTAGAAAATGGGTTTTTCGAATTTCTTACCCGATCGAAGTAAACTTGTATCAAAATGAAGCTCTCAACGTGGGGAGCATTTTGGTGCGATTTTCTTGTAATTCCAACGTTTGGATTGATCAGAATGAATGGATCTTCCTCTCTCTTCTTTTTCTTTCTTCTCTTCTCCTATTCTCTCCTTGGCCGACCCTTTCTTTTAGGTGAAGAGAAATGAAGGGTTTAGGGGTTATATGGGTATAAATAGAGTTGCATTTGCCTTTTTGCCCTTACTAAAGATCCTATCTCCAAAATATAGTATATAGCCTTTAACATATATCTTATCTCCAAATATTCAATTATAACTTAACCTATTAAAATTTTTCGGGACACACAAAATCATAAAAGACTTTTATACACTTAGTAAAAATACAAGGTTTCACATCCCCCCTTAAAGAGTTTCATCCTCAAAAAATTGCCAAAGTTCGCCCGCCTAACTATCGTTCGATATCCATTAGCAATTTAAATCCTAAGCCATCAACTTCAAAACTTTCCATGGTTCATCACCGAGGTTCCATTTAGATCTAGACTTAAGTTCTACTCAATCTTACTTGAAAACATCTCAGTCTAAGACCACCATTCCTTCATGCCTTCGAAAGTATCTAAGATCCGAGTTAATCTTTAATTGGTCAATCACATTTTCTTACCCTAGTTACCATCTTTAGCAATCAACACAATTCAACTTAGCTTGCACCATTCCATTTTCTGGTGCTGATGGTTCAATCCTTCTGTATGTCACATCCTACTTTAAACTCCTCAAAGAAAACCACTTCAGGTTACAACACCCATGAAAGGCTGTCTTTTTAAACATGCTAGGGTCTACCACAACCTAGTCCGCCATCAAGAAATCTCCACACCTAAGACACAATCATCGTAGTCCTACACTATTCACCTTACACCTCAAAAGCTATTCCCTGACTTAATGACACTTGGCAAGGACATCATTCGATAGTTAGGATCCCTTATGACTTACCACGGTCTCTCACGTTGCAATATCAAACTTTTTCTAGTCATGCTTCAAATCCCTTAGCTCTTCAACACCATATCCCGGTCTAAAACTTTGACGCATCAATCTATCCCTTAGTCTAAGATGAACCCGTAAGTCCTTATGGAATTATTTCGATAGCCATTCCACCTTCCACCAAGCTTATTCACCACCACTTTAACGCAATTAACTATGAAAGGTAGTGCCCATAAACGGGCTTAAAATGTCTTTTCCAAAACAGAGGGCAATTTCAGATAGCGAGTTCAAACCCCAAAGGAACTAAACACATTCGTGATGCCACCAAAGTATAGGGTATTAAAGGAGATCCTTCAAGAAAACTTGAAATCCAATGTGGATCAAACAATCCTCGAAGATCTAAGAATAACCTTCGATTCCTACAACTAAAACGTAGAGATTTAAAGGAAGTTCTTTTAAATAGTAACAAAAGATACGACGAGGTAGTTGTGAAAATTCTTTTATCAGTCAAAAGAAAGGAAAAACATCCACACACTTACTTGAAGTAGGAAATGTAAAAAGATGATATATTTACCGAGCTTGGAGGATTTCAAAGAAAAATAAAGAAATTATATTTAATCTTGAGTAGGGGACAACACCAAAACGTTTTTTTTAAGGAACTGGGTTTAAGATGACCAAATCTGAAAAGTTTAACAAAAGGATTGCTTGACTACATTAATTGAAAAGTGAAAAGTTAATCACAAGCGTAGTGAAACAACTTGGTAAGTTAAAAATGTTAGGAAATCTACGCGGGAACGCAGCCGGGATTTAAAATTTTATTTCCTTTTTACCAGGATCGACTTCGTTTAAGAAACAAGCATAAAAGAAGTAGACGAGAGAATACATTGGTTGATCCAATTGGGGATTGAGGCTTTGCCTACGGTTGTAGTTTCTACACGAAGCTGCCTAAGTGTTCGGCCTCTACCGTAGTAAACACGAACAACCCGCCGGAATCCACCATTGGATTGCTACTAGAAAAACTCGGTTGCTAGACCGACCTTTGTGCTTTTCTTGCGTATTCTTGATAAACCAGCCTTTATATATAGATGTAGGAGGATCTGTTTGGGAAGTAAGAAGCCCATTTGACACATCTCCATCTACAAATAATTCTCGATGTGAAAACACGGAGCCGGGGGGCGGATCCTTGAATAGGAAAAAGAGTGGATCTGCAGGGTCCCAAATGAATTGGCTTATTCGAAAAAGGCATTGTTCCTCTCTCTAGGAAGCTCTCATTATTTCTAGTAAATTAGAACTCTTCTAATTGCGATGTACTAAAAGAGCTAGTCACCCTCCTCTTATATAGAGGTGTGGTGCACCCCTTATGTCCTATTCCCAATAGGAAAAACTTCTTGCGTGGAGTAAAGAAAAAGAAAACTTTTTACTAGTAAAATAAGAAAAATAGATATTCTAGATTTATCTCATTAAATACTCAATATCTTATATGAAATATTTCCAAAATATATATTGTCAATATCTAATATTGAATATATCTTTATCATATTACCATAAATCAATTTGCTAATGTGTGTAAATCGATACACATTAATATCTAATATTAATATATGATAATACTATTAATTAATTTGCACAATCAAAGTGTATTTTATACGCTTCAAACTTGCTCCCATATTGCCATAAATTGGCATCCAGAATATTCTCAATTAATTAATATAATAACATGATTAATTAATTCGCAAAATACATGTATATCATATATACATATATATTTCGATCCATACATATAATATATATATATATATATATATATATATATATATATATATATATATATATATATATATATATATATATATCAACATAATTAATATCTTGTATTATATTTATTCATAATAAATAAATGCCACAATATTAATTTATCACTATAACACTTTATAGTCGATATAAAACGTTCCTTATTTGGTTATCACTATAACCGCATTTTAATCCGGCTAGATGTTCTTACATGTGTGATCCGATAGGCTTCCGAATATGTTGGCCGTAGGCATAAAGTGCAATTTACTAAAAATACCTTTCATACCTAACGTTCACGACATAGCATCTTGAAACACATTGTGACCCCCAATCATCAGAAGAGTCAAATGCAACGACTACTACCTTTCATGTGAAACGGTTACCGTGTAAATATAATCCTATCGCTGTAATAATATCCATACGGTCGTATCTCGAGTGTCAATACATTAACGATGATATCTTATAATCTGGATATCATACTCTCTCGAAGTAACTCATTTACTCTCACTTTGCAAAGATTCACGAGAGCTAGACATTACTTATAAGAAGGCTCTTTCGGATATTTACACCTACTATTAGGATACGCGATTTTTCCAGACGAGCGACATGAATCATATGCATGCTTCAGTATCATACCCAATCACTACCGCATGATCGCCCCATGGCTAGGGGAAACCTCAATAGTGTCAAAGTATAACAATCTACACCGTGATGACATGAAGACTCCGGTCTTAGGATAATTACACATCCGCCACATAGTAGGACACTTAATAAAGTAAGTGGGTCAGTCTGACGTAAGCATTCTCTAATACACGTCCACGTACAGTCCAAGTGTCCCTACACCTCGATAAAAGAGATCTATCCCTACTCTCAATAAGATAGAAGACATCCAATACGTGCTAGTCTAATCGTACTATTAATGTCCCATTTAATAGTACATACGACTAGAGACATTTAAGTGTCAAACCTGTTAAAGTGAGTCTAGATCTCATCAACCATAATCACTATTATGATTTCTCTTTTTACAATTTGACACTAATGACGTTATCATACATACAATATCATTATTTGTTCGTTAAACGAACAAATATATAATAACAGAAAGCCATTTAATATATGTATAAACATAAAGAAATAGTAGAAATGATCTGACCCGGTCGGATCCAGTCCAACCCAATCTAGGACACTATTTCAACAATCTCCTACTTGGCCTAAAGCCAAACACTCATAAACACAAGACCAAGTTGATACACTAGAATCTCATGAATACTCACAACCAACCCTAAGCGTGAACGGATCACCATCCGTGGGGACTCAGACTATCTTTATATCATGATCCAAATGAACAAGTCAAAAGGAACCGCCTCTACACACACATGAATCTCTGACGAGACCCTGGCCCTTGCTTCATGCAATGAATCCTCTACTATATCAGCGATATAGAAAATGTGGAAAAACCGCACAAGGTTTAGGAATGAACCTTCTAGATCCATGTATTGCTCCCGCCGTGCCTCTAAGGCACTACTGTGTTTTGGCCCAGTTGTAAAATCTACAGTGATTTTCTAGCTAAGAACATTTGTAGCTCACCTTATCACTTGATTAAAGCGACTGCAAACCCATATTGTAGCTCCCATTGTCTTCATCAGATTCAGGGTGCATATCTGTATATCTACGTTTGTTCGATTCCAAGTTTCAATAAGCTGAGAACCCATCCTTAACATCTTTAAGGATATCCTCGACCTTTACCAGAATCACTTTCATACTTAATCATGACACCTCATGCAGTATGAACATCTGGTTCGAATCACAACACTTATGTTGGATCCTATTGCAGTAGCAAATGGAACCTTTCCATAAGTATAATCTTTCAACTTACCTTCAGGACTGACGTCCTGTTATAGATAGATCCCAAGAATACTAGCCAGCAGTATCTCTTGATGTGATCTATGCTAAACACTTTTAGCATCCTATCTACAAGGGTGAACTGTGATGATTAAGCAGCATCTGAATCTATCACTATAGATTCATATTTCCAAAATAAGAACTGCTACTTCCAAGGACTTTCGTAAAGGTCTTTAACTACCAAACATTAATTGACTGTGATGCGTGGTGATGATTCCGAGAAGGATATCCAATACCTTGGTCAAAACTGTAACACTCCCACTAACCCTTTTGCACATTTGGCATATCCTTCCTCTTGATGAAATCAAACTCTTTTGATTATAAAAAAAAAGAACTTATACAGAGGAACTTGTTTGAGTCCATAAATGGATCTCATAAACTTACATATCACATTATCGTCTATGAACATCAAGCCATTGGCCTAACACTTTCAACACTATCACATAGCCATGATACGTAGCTACAACAAGCACTATATGAATAAATTTAAGCATAGCTGGTTGCATAAAGGTAATTTCATGGCTTACACCCTATAGACTTTAGCCATCAACTCAACTTAACATGTAATCGTATTACCATCCATGTCAGTCTTTCACAAAGACTTGCTTATACCTTTCAGAGAAATCCCCTTTAGGTAGGACAGACTGGATTCATAACCCGTTTGTCGCTCATGGAATTTATTTCAGATACTACGGCTTCAAGCCATATCTATTAATCTTGCCTTTCAAGCATTTCTCCATAAGTCACGAGATCTTCATTTTTCAAGATGAACATACTAGTAGCCCTTTCAGGCATGTGGTTATCTGTAGACTCCTAGAATACTTGTGTGCACTGAGCAGTGTCCTGCACCTCATCACTATGTGGCGCCTTCTCATGTTCCAATGGTTGAATATCTCTTTGTGGTTCTCAAACTCTTTTGAGATCTCAATTTACTCCCACTGTTTCTTTTGGAAGAAACACTTCCTCTAGAAGACAACATGTTTGGAGACAAACACCTTTTGCTCCACGGGCAAGTAAATAATATCTAGCGTACTTGCTATGATATTCCACAAAGTTTCACATGTCATACTAAGCTCCAAGCCTTTCAGAAATTGCCTGCTTGCAAGAAGCACGACAACCCTAAATCATCAGTTAAGATAGATTCGATGTCACCGTCTTCTATATCTGATATGCAATTTAGTCAACATTTATTCTTTGGAACTCGGTTAAGTATATGTTTTAAATAAGGGCACTATCACATAACATGTAAGGGATACTTTGCATGGCTTGCACCGCACCTTTATCATATAAAGTGCTATTTCTATTTTAGAAACACAATCTAATTGTGTAACCAAAAATGGTATCCTTCAAGGGAAAATCTGATTCATTTTCAGACAACTTCTGAAACACCCTTCATGTACTAATTACTTCAATCCAATTGAAGATTAATTCCTAAATTGTTTACCAATTTCATATTCATACTAGTCCGAACCTTTCAGACTTTCCGAAATTCGTACTTCATTAAGTACGTTCGACTATTTCTAAAACAGTCAAAGATAGTAATAAACAATAATATTGTTCATGGCATTAATTGTCACAAACCAACAAACATCTGCATGTTTAGTCTTTAGGCAATTTTCTAGATTTTATACTCTTTTCATAAAAGGGTATTTTAGTCATCTTTAGATACGTATCACCCACATAATTCATAATCACAGGCATCATCAGAATGACATTTGACTACATGTTTCTCTTCCAGATAGACTATTTCTAAAACAACCACAAAATATGAAGGATAACAGCTATACAAATATTTGCTTGAGATTTTTTCACCTATATCAACTATATAGTGACACCAATCTAGTATGTTAGATTCAGTGATAGTTCGACTTTATCGGAATAAAATTTATTCCTTACAATTGAATATGTCTACTAAATCCTAACGGATAACTAAAAATCATGTTCTTCATAGAAACGGAACACAATAAAATTTATTTAGTTCCATAATCAGTTTACTAGATTCAGAATATAATATGGCAAATCTTGCAACTTTTGCTTCAATTTCCATATCTTAGGATATTCTGCACTTAATCTTTCTAATTTAATCGCACTCGTAAGATATCATATATCTTAGAGTTGACTTGAGCTTAGATAGATTTACCCCAACTTACTTGATTAGAATGGAGACTTCGTTAAGTTCTCTATTTAAGCACATGCCCTAATCTTTCCTTTTAATCCCTTAAGCACTTGTAAATATTTCTTAGTTTTGTCTTAATAAGACTTTAAGAAAAATCACAAGAGCTACCTTTTAATTTTCTTTCATAAAGAAAATCAAAAGTTCATTAGATAGTTTATTTAAAATTTTGAATTATATTCGAAACATGAACAATTCAATTAACTTTCAAGCAATTATTAAAGAATTAAGTCGATACTTAAATCTTTTAATTTTGAAAACAACATTTCCAAAATTCATTGTGGTCATTCTCATTCAACACATCTAATGTTCAAATTTAATTGTCATCGTATGACAGAATGACCCATTGGATATCGTCGTATCCAATATTTGATTAATTCGTTGAAACTCATTTCAAGTAATTTAATCACATTATGAGCTTCCGTTTTGATTAATAATTAAAGTCTTAGAGCACTCCATTAAATATGTAGTCTCCTTATCTTTAACTACTATAACACAATTGCTCGTATCATTGCTTATTTTAAAAAGATTAAAATTACTCAACCATACTTGAGAACGTTTCTCAAAAGGTAACACTCATAATTTGGTTTTACTAATTGAGAATAAAAACATAGAATTAAAATTTTGCTAGAAAACTACAACATTAAAATAAAGGTAAAAGAATGTTGTTGTTTATACATCCAAAATAAAAAATGGTCTTTTGATTTATGATTTTGCTCCCACCAATCAACTACTCCCAATTGACTTTCAAAAAAATTTCAAAATTCTTTAGTGGCCGAGATCCAATCTAGTTACCTCGATTCCTGGCGGTGGTCGATCAACCAAGATAATTTCGAAAGGTAGTAACTCTTTACCAATCACATATCTATGTAATTCTCAATGGTTGACTAGTCAACTCTTTGACAATGCACATCACTATGTGTCAGTCAACCCCTTGTCTTTAAAATTAGACGGTCCTGACAATGGCCAATCACCGCAAAATTTTAGTTAAGTCATAACCCAATATTCGCGAGATCTCATACGATCATGTCTCAATAACGACGATATACCCGAGGTAGGTCAACTCCTGGTAGTGGTCGATAAGTTGGATTCGAACAAGGACTCTTCACCGTCGTTATAATATTGGGAGACAAAATTACGACTTAATTTTTGTTGTGGGAGTATTTTACAAATTAATTCACTTAATTAATTACGGTCTCATCAAATATATCTATCTCTATAGGCATACATCCTACGTATTCATCTAGATCGTGCCTAGTCATGCATCTATCGTATTGTATAAAATAAATACATGCACAAAATAAATAAATGTATAAAGTAACCGGTATGATCATTGACTTTTCCTAAATGCAGTTTCGAATACAAACTGAACCGCGGGTCACAATCTAAGGGTAGCTGCAACCGCCAATAAGATCTCTATGTCCGCTCCATTCTTGTTACATAAAATTTTATCTAATAAAATAAATACACCTGCTGCACACGGAGGGAGCTAACGGAAATGGGATAAATGCATAAAATAAACTAGGTCACGTTCTTTATAACGGCCTAGGACAAATTTTGAACAAACAGAAAAATAAATCATTCACATCTATCCTATAGGTCGAGTTTATGATCAATCGGGGTCCATATAATCATATTATATCTAACATATCTAATCCATACAATAAATCTTATGAAAAAGATAAATACTAAAATTACAAACTTGCGTCTTAATTAGAACTATTCTAAAATAAAATCAAAAAATTAAAATTAAGTCTCATTTTGTTTCTTTTCCATTGATTCCTAACCAAAATGATGCATTTGATTTCCAAAACCAAAAGGGTATCATTCCAGGTCTTTTTCAAAATCTAAATTTTGAAAAAGCCTATGTCTATTCCATAAAAAAATTGGAATGACTCGGTAAATCTTAGGTCCAACCCTTTTACTCAACAAATTGTGTGATAGTTCTTTTCATGCCATGTGACATCCCAATGATTCAAACTATTTGAATCATTAGTTAGCTAAATGACATCAACTAAATAAAAGAGATTTTCTATGTACTATAAAGAAACACAAAACAAAATTTTGGGGACTCTAAGTACCACCGGCCGACGCCGACAATTTGACCACGCCCTTGGCGATAACTCGGCAGGAGCCGCCAATCGGCCGAGCTCCACAAAAGCCATATTATTATTATTATTATTATTATTATTATTATTATTATTATTATTATTATTATTATTATTATTTATTTATTTATTTTTCTTTTTTCGTGTTTCATTTCGTGAATCGATATCATGCATCTAGAAAAATTACTACGCTTTACTAATGCTTATTGCTTAAGCTCAAGCTCGCTCTGCTACAAAAGTTAGGAAATCTACGCGGGAACGCAACGGAATTTAAAATTTTATTTCCTTTTTATCAGGATCGACTTCGTTTAAGCAACAATCATTAAAGAAGTAGACGAGAGAATACCTTGGTTGATCCAATTGGATCGACACTTTGTCTACGGTTGTAGTTTCTACGGTTGCTAGACCGACCTTTTCTCTCTCTCAAAACTCTCTCTAGAAAGCTCTCATTATTTCTAGTAAATTAGGTCTCTTCTAATTGTGATGTACTAAAAGAGCTAGTCACCCTCCTCTTATATAGAGGTGTTGTGCGCCCCTTATGCCCTATTCCTAATAGGAAAAGCTTCTTGCGTAATGAAAACATTTTTACTAGTAAAATAAGGAATACATGTTCTAGATTTATCTCATTAGATACTCAATATCTTATATTAAATATTTCCATGATATATATTGCTAATATCTAATATTGAATATATGCTTATCATATTACCATAAACCAATTTGCACATGTGTGTAAATCTATACACATTAATATCTAATATTAATATATGATAATACTATTAATTAATTTGCACAATCTAAGTGTATTTTATACACTTCAAACTTGCGCCCCATATTGCCATAAATTGGCATCCGGAATATTCTCAATTAATTAATATAATACCATGATTAATTAATTCGCAAAATACATGTATATTATATATACATATATATATTTCGATCCATACATATAATATATATATATATATATACATACATACATATTTAATTAAGCAACATAATTAATATCTTGTATTATATTTATTCATAATAAATAAATACCACAATATTAATTTATCACTATAACACTTTATAGTCGAGATAAAACTTTCCTTATTTGGTACACTATAACCGCATTTTAATCCGGATAGATGTTCTTATGTGTGTGACCCGATAGGCTTCCGAATATGTTGGCCGTAGGCATAATGTGCATTTTACTAAAATACCCTTCATACCTAACGATCACGAAATAGCGTCTAGCAACACATCGTGACCCCCAATCATCGGAAGAGTCAAATGCAATCACTACTACCATTCATGTGAAACGGTTACCGTGTAAATAGAATCATATCACTGTAATAATATCCATACGGTCGTATATCGAGTGTCAATACATTAACGACTTTATCTTATAATCTGGATATAATGCTCTCTCGAAGTAACTCATTTACTATCACTTTGAAAAGATTCACGAGAGCTAGAAATTCCTTATAAGAAGGCCCTTTCGGATATTTACTCCTACTATTAGGATACACGATTTCCGGACGAGCGAATTGAATCCTACGCATGCTTCAGTATCATACTCAATCACTACCGCATGATCGACCCATGGCTAGGGGAAACCTTAATGGTGTCAAAGTATGACAATCCACACCGTGATGCTATGAAGACTCCGGTCTTAGGATAATTACACAACCGCCACATTGTGCGACACTTAATAAAGTAAGTGGGTCAGTCTGATGTACGCATTCTCTAATACACGTCCACGTACAGTCCAAGTGTCCATACACTTCGATAGACGAGATCTATCCGTACCTTCAATAAGATAGATGACATCCAATACGTGCTTGTCTAATCTTACTATTAATTTCCCATTTAATAGTACATACGACTAAAGACATTTAAGTATCAAACCTTTTAAAGTGAGTCGAGATCTCATCAACCATAATCACTATTATGATTTCTCTTTCACATTTTGACACCAGGGACGTTATAATAAATACAGTATCATAATTGGTTCGTTAAACGAACAAATATATAATAACAGAAAGCCATTTAATATATGCATAAACATAAAGAAATAGTAGAAATGATCCGATCTGGTCAGATCCGGTCCAACCCGATTGGGTTTAGGACACTATTTCAACAATCTCCCACTTGGCCTAAAGCCAATCACTCATACACACAAGTCCAAGTTGATACACTAGAATCTCATGAAATATTCGCAACCAACCCTAAGCGAGAACGGATCACCATCCATGGGGACTCAGACTATCCTTATATCATGCTCAAAATGAACAAGTCAAAAGTAACCGCCTCAACACACACATGAATCTCTAACGAGACCCTGTTCCTTGCTTCATGCAATGAATCCACTACTATATCAACTATATAGAAAATGTGGAAGAACTGCACAAGGTTCAGGAATGAACTTTCTAGATCCATGTACTGCTCCCGCTGCGCCTCTAAGGCACTACTGTGTTTTGGCCCAGTTGTAAAATCTATAGTGATTTCTAGCTAAAAACATTTCCAGTTCACTGTATCACTCGATTAAAGTGACTGCAAACCCAGGTTGTAGCTCCAACTGTCTTCATAAAATTCAGGGTGCATATCTGTATATCTACGTTTGTTCGATTCCAAGTTTCAATAAACTAAGAACCCATCCTTAACACCTTTAAGGATATCCTCGACCTCTACCAGAATCACTTTCATACTTAATCATGACACCTCATGCAGTATGAACATCTGGTTCTGTTGAAATATGCAGCTGTCCTTAGTAGTCATTTTATATTTATTATTATTTCAGTATTTATTATCTATAAGATGCGTATTCAGCCTAACTAATATGCAGTTAGTTTGTTATTTATTTCAGATAAATTAGGAGAATAAAGGTTGTTAGGAATTTGTTTTTATTTAAGTTGTGATAAGATAGAGTTGTATGCTTATCCAACTCCTACTGAACTGTGTAATTAAAGGTATTAGCACATTGCTAATTCATCAGATTATTATAATAAAAGAAGTTTCCATTCCTATAAAACTCTACATGGTATCAGAGCGGCGATCCAAAAATCATGTTCGCCAATGAACTATAGGGCAGCAGCCATGGCCGGAGAGAGATCAGCCACCTCCTCTGGTGTCATATCCGGTGGTCCTGGTACAGAATGAGTGACCGGGAATGATGAGAACTCAAATTCCTCCTCATCATCCCTGCTACTCACTTCCCGTAAACTAACTGGAAAGAATTATTTAGAATGGTCTAATACCGTTCAGTTGGCTATTGATGGAAGAGGCAAACTTGGTTATCTAACCGGTGAAGCCAAGGCACCTGAAGAAGGAGATCCAAAAAGAAAGCAGTGGAAGTCTGAAAACTCTTTGGTCAAGGCATGGTTGATCAATGCCATGGAGCCAAACATAGCAAGACCCCACATGTTTTTATCCACAGCAAAGGACATGTGGGATGCAATTAAGGAAATGTATTCTGACATTGAGAATTCGTCCCAAATTTACAAACTCAAAACCAGAATATGGAGGATTAAGCAAGATAACAGAGAAGTGACTGATTTCTACAACGAGGTAGTCTCATTGTGGCAAGAATTGGATTTGTGCTATAATGAGACATGGGAATGCCTTGCTGACAGTTCCAAATTCCAAAAGAGGGAGGAAAGTGAAAGAGTATACTCCTTCTTGGCAGGTCTAGAATCAGAATTGGATGAGGTCAGAGGAAGAATTCTGGGAAGGAATCCTCTACCATCCCTGAGAGAGGTGTTCTCAGAAGTCAGAAGGGAAGAAGCCAGAAGGAAAGTCATAGGAAAGCATGCCACAGCAACTGCAGATGGGGAAGTATCAACACTAGCAACTACCAGAAATGAGGGGAGAAACTTTGGCAATGGCAAAACCAGGCCCAAGTGTGAGCATTGTAAGAAGGTTGGCCATACCAAAGAGATTTTCTGGGATATCTGTTCGGAGGATTTTGCATCACTAAACAAAAAATAATTTATAAACCTATACCTAACATGCAAACTAACTCCTAACCGACCGAATATCGGGTAATTGCTAGCATAGTAGGGTAAGTACGGGTATCGATCCACAGGGAATTGGGATGTTGAATCTAACCTTATTAACTCTTTAAATTGTTACTACTAAACCTAAACTAAAAACGATAAAATAAACTGGACAGAGGATTGTCAATCCAAAGCCAGGAAGGATAAAAGCGAAAATAAATAAATAAAACGGAACAATAAAAACGACCTAAACTAAAGATACATGGGATTAAACATTATACAAACCAAGTGATTTCAATCCTAGTTCATCTCATGATTTTAATTCAAATTGTGGTTTCACCTTTACACGAGATACAAATTCCTAATCTCTTAGTGAATCTATTTCTCAAGCTATGAATTCCTAATTCCTTAGTGAATTCAATTACCGATCTCTCCTCTTCCGAATGTTGAGACCAATTTCCATACAAAACGAAGGTGTAGATTCAGGTTAACTCTCATATTTTAGAATCTAACAACCTAGATAATTAATCCATTAATTTGTCACGAATTAACGATTAAAGATCCTATCTTTCTATGGTGATCTATTTTACGCAACTTCCGTATGTTGTAAACATATCAATTAGTAAACAAATCTCTCGATATGAGTTCACACGATAGCATCATAATCATAGAACGATACAAAATAAATCAAAAATCATGAAGATAAACAAAGCTTGAATAAATAAAAAGATGAACTCACATAGTTTATACAATGGATGATCCATGAATTGAAAACGAAAAAACGATCCTAATCTAACCTCGGATCACCCGAGCACAAGGCTCGGGTGACCGGCCTTGAGACTCCCAAAGTGCGGCTGCTCCTCTAGGTTTTAGTGTATGAGAAATTATGTATGATTAGGGTTGGGGCGCAGCTGCTATATATAGAAAAGTAAGTCGGTTTTGCCTAAGTCGGCCGCGGACGCCCGTCCGGAATTGTGGACGCCCGTCCAAATGCTTTGGACTGCTTCAGACGTTCGTTTATACAGCGTCCAAACTCTCTGTTCAACTTTTCTCTTCCTGGACGCTCGTTTGATTTGATGGACGCCCGTCCACTATGGACGGGCCTTGGACGCTCGTCCGACTGGATCAATCAACTTGATTTCTTTCCTTAAATATTTTATTCTTCCATAAACCCTTTTGATTCTTTCTCCACTCGAATTTCTCTCTTTAAGATCATCTTTTCCATAACCAATGTGTATCTACAAATTAGGAAAACATGCCAAAGCGTAACATAATTCCAAAATCATATAAAATCACCATTTAAGCACCTAATTCGTTACGTTTCGCAATTTAACTATTAAAAACACCACTTGCTCAATATTTCAATATAAAGCTCGATTTCTATGAGAAACATACGAATATGAGGAGAATTGTTACAAATTATATCCTTATAAAACGTATAAAATCACCCTTAACAATATCCATGGTAAACCAGCATGGAAAAACAAGGGTGTAGGAAGTCAAAAAGGAGAAGGGGGGAAGGCAAACCAGGCCTCAATGGATTATGGAACAGCACCTTTCACTCAAGAACAACTGGAGCATCTAGCCAAACTCCTCAAGATCCAAACTTCTACAAATTCCACACCAAACTGCTCTTATGTTGATTCAGGTAATGCAGCTTTCCTTAGCTCCAAACAGGTGGTATCCTGGGTCATAGACTCAGGAGCCACAGACCATATGACCAGTAATTCAGAGGTTTTTCCACCTATGTCCCTGTACCTGGAAACCAAAAAATCAGATTAGCAGATGGATCCCTTACTCCTATTGCAGGAAAGGGATCCATCCCTATCACATCACAAATAACACTTAAAAATGTTCTTCATGTACCTAAACTAGCCTGTAATTTATTAGCTGTTAAGAAACTAACATTGGACAGAAACCACAATGTTGTTTTTTCTAAGGATAACTGCTTGTTTCAGGACAGGGACTTGAAGATGATGATTGGCAAGTCTAGGAGTGTGGAAGGCCTCTATGTGTTGGACCAAGAACTCTGCCTAGATAATTCTCCTGTTTTAAAATTTCAATGTAATTCTGTTTCCAGTGTGAATCTTAATAAGATCCTTCTCTGGCATTCCAGATTAGGCCACCCTAGTTTATCCTACATGAAAAAATTGTGTCCTCAGTTGTTTTTGAATAAAAATGTTGCATCTTTGAATTGTGAAACATGTGAATTGGCCAAACTTGCCAGAAAACCCTACCCCATTCAACCTTATAAACCATCAACTCCTTTCTATATGATTCACAGTGACATATGGGAACCCTCAAGGGTCAAAACACTAGCTAATAAAAGATGGTTTATTTCATTTATTGACGATCACACTAGACTCACGTGGATATATTTGTTGAAAGAAAAATCAGAAGCAGAAACAGTGTTTAAAAACTTCTATTCTCTTGTTAAAAATCAGTTTCAAACACAAATTAAAATCTTTAGAAGTGACAATAGAACTGAATACTTTAACTCAATTTTGGGAAAGTTTTTTGAGGAAACTGGCATAGTACATCAAAGCTCCTGTGTGGGAACACCCCAACAAAATGGAGTGGCTGAAAGAAAAAGCAGACACCTCCTAGAAATAACTAGAGCTTTGATGATCTATGCTCAGTGTCTTAAATACCTTTGGGGGGAGGCTGTTTTGGCTGCAACCTATCTAATCAACAGAATGCCTTTCCAAAAGTTTGAACTTTCAAACCCCCCTCAATAGGTTCAAATCTGTTTTTCAAGATAACAGACCGTTTTGTGATTTACCCTTAAGGGTGTTTGGATGCGTATGGTTTATTCATCAGAATACAAGAAACAAGTTAGACCCTAGAGCCAAGAAATGTGTCTTCCTAGGGTATTCTTCCCCTAAGAAAGGGTATGAGTTTTTTGATCCCCTAGAGAAGAAACTATATGTCACTATGGATGCCACTTTTTATGAACACCTATCCTTTTTTAAATCACAAAAACAGGCCCAATCTGAGGATACCACCTCTGATATGATTCTCATCCCAGACACTAACACTGAACTAGGGATGACACTTGATCACACTGGTGCAAAAGATCAAACATGGGAGGAAGGTGGTCCTATTGAAAATGGGAACGACCCACCTTCTAACTCTTTGGAAACTTTTAAAGGGAGAATTTATCAAAGGAGAGGAAAAAGGTCTGCAGTAGATGCCTTACACACTCCAGATGAATCAACAGAATCTCAAGACAATCCTGGTACACTGGATCCAAGGGAAAATGGTAGTGCTGCATATAACCAGGGTGAGTCTTCTGACTGTGAGTTATCTAATGAAGAACCAACCCAACCAGAAAACAGGGCCCTTGATTACCTGCCCATTGCCCTGAGAAAACAACCTAGAAAATGTGCCAAGTACAACACACCAACCTACCCTATGTCCAATCACATCTCCTATGACCATCTATCCCAAAAATACCAAGCCTTTATCTCAGCCACCCAAACCACTCAAACACCTAAAACAATCCAAGAGGCTCTGAGTGGTCCAGAGTGGAAGGGTGCTGACCTAGAAGAAATGAGGGCCCTGGAAAAGAATCAGACATGGGAGTTGGTGGATCTGCCTAAGGATAGAAGAATAGTGGGGTGCAAGTGGGTTTATACAGTAAAATATAACACTGATGGGTCCATACAGAGGCACAAGGCTAGGTTAGTAGCAAAGAGCTTTTCCCAAACCCATGGAGTGGACTTTAGTGAGACATTCTCACCTGTTGCAAACTCAACACCATCAGAATCATCTTATCTGTTGCAGTAAATCTAGACTGGCCCTTGACATAGCTAGATGTCAAGAATGCCTTCCTACATGGCAATTTAAAAGAGGAGATCTACATGGAGAAGCCTCCAGGCTTTGAGGACAAGTTCCATGGGAAGGTATGCAAACTGAAAAAGTCCTTATATGGCCTAAAACAAAGCCCTCGGGCCTGGTTTGAAAGACTCATGCAAGTTTTGAAGAAGATTGGGTTCACTCAAGGGCACTCTGATCACACCCTTTTTGTAAACAGTCACTCCAAAATAAATTAACCATTATTATTGTTTATGTGGATGACATGGTTATGACAGGGGATGATATAGAAGAAGCTGCTAAAGTTAAAAAAACAGCTGGCCACTGAATTTGAAATAAAAGTCTTGGGCCCCTTGAGGTATTTTCTGGGTGTGGAGGTAGCCAGATCAAAAGAGGGCTTGGTGGTAACTCAGAGAAAGTACACCTTGGATCTGCTGGAGGTGACTGGAATGACAGATGCAAAGCCTGCCAGCACACCAATGAAGTTCAATGTGAAGCTAGGGGAAGATACTGGTGAAGCACCTGTAAACAGATAGAGATTTCAAAGGCTGGTAGGAAGACTAATATACTTGTCTCATACTAGGCCAGACATTGCATATGTTGTGAGCTCCATAAGTCAGTTTATGCACTCTCCAACCCAAAAGCATCTTGATCCAGCCCATAGAATTCTCAAATTCCTAAAGGATGCACCTGGGAAAGGACTGCACTTCCAAAAAACAGAAAAAGGGGCATAGAAGCTTATACAGATGCAAACTGGGGAAGCTGTGTCAAGACCAGAAGATCTGTGACTGGGTATTGCACCTTTGTTTGGGGCAATCTAGTCACATGGAGGAGCAAAAAATAGAATGTGGTCTCAAGGAGCAGCTCAGAATCAGAACTTAGGGCTATGGCCCAAGGTATATGTGAAGAAATGTGGATAAAGAGGGTACTACAAGACCTAAGAGTCCAGTGCAGTATGCCTTTGAAGTTGTTCTGTGACAATAAAGGGGCAATTGATATAGTCAATGAACCAGTGCAGCATGACAAGACCAAGCATGTGGACATTGACAGACATTTTATCAATGAGAAGATGGAAGAAGGCACCCTATGTATTCCATTTCTTCCCTCCCCTAAACAGACAGCTGATGGCCTTACCAAGGCACTGATGAAACTAGATTTCCAGAAGTTTGTCAGCAAGTTGGGGATGAAGGATATTCATGCACCAACTTGAGGGGGGTGTTGGAATATGCAGCTGTCCTTAGTAGTCATTTTATATTTATTATTATTTCAGTATTTATTATCTATAAGCTGTGCAGCCTAACTAATATGCAGTTAGTTTGTTATTTATTTCAGATAAATTAGGAGAATAAAGGTTGTTAGGAGTTTGTTTTTATTTAAGTTGTGATAAGATAGAGTTGTATGCTTATCCAACTCCTACTGAACTGTGTATTTAAAGGTGTTAGCACATTGCTAATTCATCAGATTATTATAATAAAAGGAGTTTCCATTCCTATAAAACTCTACATGTTCGAATCACAACACTTATGTTGGATCCTATTGCAGTAGCAAAAAGAACCATTCCATAAGTATAATATTTCACCTTATCTTCAGGACTGACGTCCTGTTACAGATAGATCTCTAGAACACTGGCCACCAGTATATCTTAATGTGATCTATGCTAAACACTTTTAACATCCCATCTACAAGGGTGAACTGTGATGATTAAGCGGCATCTGAATCTATCACTATAGATTCTTATTTCCAAAATAAGAACTGCTACTGCCAAGGAATTTCGTAAAGGCCTTGAACTACCAAACATTAATTGACTTTGATACGGGGTGACGATTCCGAGAAGGATATCCAATACCTTGCTCAAAACTGTAACACTCCCACTAGCCCGCTTGCACATTAGGCATATCCTTCCTCTTGATGAAACCAAACTCTTTTGATTATAAAAAAAGAACTTGTACAGAGGAACTTGTTTGAGTCCATAAATGGATCTCATAAGCTTACACATCACGTTATCATCTATGAACATCAAGCCAGTGGCCTAACGCTTTCAACACTATCACATAGCCATGATACGTAGCTACAACAAGCACAATCTGAATAGATTTAAGCATAGCTGGTAGCATAAAGGTAATTACAAGACTTACACCCTATAGCCTTTAGCCATCAACTCAGCTTAACATGTAATCGTATTACCATCCATGTCAGTCTTTCACAATGACTTGCATATAACCTTCAGAGACATTCCCTTTAGGAAAGACAGACTGAGTTCATAACCTATTTGTCCCTCATGGAATCTATTTCAGATACTACGGCTGCAAGCCATATCTCTTATTCTTGCCATTCAAGCATTTCTCCATAAGTCACGAGATCTTCATTCTTCAAGATGACATACCAGTAGCCATTTCAGGTATGCGGTTATCTATAGATTCACATAATACTTGTGTGCACTGAGCAGTGTCCTGCACCTCATCACTGTGTGGAACCTGCTCATGTTCCAATGGTTGAATATCTCTTTGTGGTTCTCAAACATTATTGAGATCTCAATTTACTAGATGCACGACAATCCTAAATCATCGGTTAAGATGGATTTGATGTCATCATCTTCCATATCTGATATGGAATTTATTCAACCTTTATTCTTTGGAACTCGGTTAAGTATATATGTTTTAAATAAGGGCACTATCACATAACATGTAAGGGATACTTTGCATGGCTTACACCGCATCTTTATCATATAAAGTGCTATTTCCATTTTAGAAACACAATCTAATTGTGTATCCAAAAATTGTATCCTTCAAAGGAGAATCTGATTCCTTTTCAGACAACTTCTGAAACATCCTTCAAGTACTAATTATTTCAATCCAATTGAAGATTAATTCCTAAATTGTTTACCAATCTCATATTCGTACTAGTCCGAACCTTTCAGACTTTCTGAAATTCGTACTTCATTAAGTACGTTCGACTATTTCTAAAACAATCAAAGAGAGTAATAAACAATAATATTATTCATGGCATTAATTGTCACAAGCCAACAAACATCAACATGTTTAGGCTTTAGGCAATTTTCTAGATTTTATACTCTTTTCATAAAAAGGTATTTTAGTCATCTTTAGATACGTATCACCCTCAAGATTCATAATCACATGGTTCAGGCATCATCAGAATGACATTTGACTACACGTTTCTCTTCCACAAAGACTATATCTAGAATAATCACAAAATATCAAGGATAACAGCCATACAAATATTTGCTTGAGATTTTTTCACCTATATCAACTAGGAACAATACCGACTTTTATATTTGACCATATTCCTTGTGGGATATGACCTTGCTCGCCATTTATAGTACAACCGACTTGGTACTCTTCCAATAAAAGTTGGTATACTATAAAACGGACATCAATTATATCAAAATATCTTTTAAAGAGGGTTGTTAAGGATGAACACAAGTAAATAAAAAGTGTTGTCGGACTTGATTTAAAGAGGGAGTTGAAAATCTAATGCACTAGTTACAAAACTAGAGGGAGCTTGTTTTCCCGATTTCAAGAGTAAAGCGATGAGAACCTCTTTAGATAAAAACATAAGGCAGTATACTTTTCAGACAAAATAAGGCAAAGGCGGAAAAGTGTACTCAGTTTCAGATATATTAAAAAATGGATCAACTGGGGTATAAATTATTCGGAAGGAAACATGGTTGGTAAAAACCGAATGAAAACATGGACAACAGAGGTGTTGTGTTGGAAGGTAACTGCTCGAGCTTCTCACGACAGAAAAGTGTCAAAACGTCGACCCTTACAATCTTCCTGCCAGATTCCTTAGCCTAGGAAAAAAATTCAAACCGAGAGAAGCATTTTCTGGAAATCCTTCTTCTTAGCTTATCAATACATATATCTCAATCCTAGAGTCAAAATATGGAGTTTACCATACCAGATCCTGCGGATGAGAAGTTGAAATTATACATTGCAATGAGTCTAAAATTAGTGACTGGTGTTACACAAATGAAAATTATTTTGAGAATGAAGAAAGACGAGAGTTATAGGTCTTGGAGTTTTCTAGTTGATATCCAATATTCATAATATTTTTAAACATGAAGGGGTCAGTCAGAAACAACTATTTTTATCAAGAGAAACGTTTATCAAAACACTGACTTAGGTGGAAGAGTGTAATCAAGCTAAAATTAATTTGTACTTAGTTTCAAAACAAAGAATGTGGATCAAAATGTTGACTACAATATATTCAAAAATCAGGTCATTTGACTTATGTACGGCTTATTTACAAAAGATTAAGAAAAGATGATCCACAACAGATTTTTTAAACATAAAGTCCAATGTTGCTTTGAAATTCATTAATGTAACCCTTTTTGAAAAGTTAAGTAGATGTAAAAAGAGAGCTTGTAGATAAGCAAACATTTCTTGTGGAGTCAAATTTCCAACTCTTACGGGGTAGGGAAAACGGTTGTACACCGAAAAAACATGTGAACAAAACATTGTGATCGTGTTTCTTTAAGTAAATTTACAAAAATATGAGCGAAGTATATGCTAGAGGCAAGGGAGCATCTAGCAATGAACATTATGAATTAATGGGTTTTACCATGAATGAAAAAGTTAGAAAGGTTCAAGTGAAAACCATTATGTACTACAACAAGCTGGGATCTTGAGAAATGATGGATCAAATAAATAGGAGTAACAAGGAATTGAATGATCAGTAAGGTTGGAAGGAAACCAAGAGGTTCCATGGAGGAGTTTAATCAAAACCCAGCTTAAAGGTCACCATTTAAGACGTAAACATAAAACTTCTGCCTCAAAACCTCACTTAAGGGGATTCACATTTCGCCCCAATGTCACACCACAAAAACTTAGGGATTCCAATCTTACGAGTCTCAACACTTAGAGGATTTAACTTAGGAGGTCAACACTAAAGAAGCCTAACTTCAAAATTCATAACTTAAAGATTTAATCTTGACAACATCACATCTTAAGACATCTTAAAACCTACCATTTATTCTCTGATACCAATTGTGACGCCCATCATCCAGATACCGAGTCCTTAACTGGAAAAAAGACGCCCAACACGTATCTAATTAAAAATAATCTATTATATACGTAAGCTGGACATCATTGTTATCAGAGAAAAAGCGGAAACAAAATTATAGACTCCGGAAGCTAAAAGATTCTACAAAACGGTCGAAAAGGATCACTGCAACTAAAACAACATCTCAAAAGTATTACACAATGATCCGATAAACATTCAAATATTACAATTCTCGCTTTACAACTAGATGGTACAGCTATCTCAATCTATTACAAAAGAAAAGGGAATATTCTATACCATTATTACACAGGAATAAAACAAAGATAAGCTTTAACACTTGCAGCTTCGGGAATCACTCTTTAGCGATCTCGAACTCAACCTACACAAAAACCACCTTCTCATGGCGGGGAATAATTATAATGAGGTAAGTACAAACGTACTTAGTAAAGGGTAGGATCACCGAATCTACACATGTACTAACACAAGATTCAACAATAATAATTTCAAATATGTTCAAGTAGCTCACACCCTCTACTAGTCTCACTAGTAGACACAACCAATAAAGACATTTGTTACACATTGATCCAATGACACTTTGCATGGTGAAGACTGCACCACGACACATTCAGCACCCTATATGGCTCGATATTTAACTATGTGGAATACTACATGAGTCCATTTGGTATCTAACCATGTAGAGATGTAATAGTTTCATGCTGCAAAACAAAAATGTGCCTCACTAAGAACCAACATGTTTTAGCTTTTAGACACATCAAGTACGTATTTAAGTGTTTATTCTAACCACTTCGACTTATTACACATAAAGGCTTCTTAGGGACTTCTAGACCCTAGACTACTCTAAGCTACACTACTTAGAACATTGCATAGAAACATTAGATTCTAATCAAATACCCACGAGGCTAAGGAATAATTTTTTCATTGATCATGAGTTTCTCCCTGTAGAGGGTCTCCACAATGTTCTAAGCCAAATCCACTAGAAACCTGACCCTTAACTTCACCACGTAACAAGTAAGACATTGATCATCAAATCAACATCACGTAAGGCCAAATGAAATTTGTTCTACTGCTACCATGATACACGGTGTGGAGCCAAAGACACTAGAACACATACATCTCACATTACAACATATAATAATAGGCTCTACACAAAAAGGCATGCTCTAAAGGAACACTAAAAACTACTCTAAAATAGACCAGGCGTGCGCACGACTTTGCTGATCCTATGCAAATGCAAAAATGTTGACCTAGGCGTGCGCCTGGGTTCTTCGGGCATGCGCCCTTGTTTCCTGAATGCACCAGGCGTGCACCGGGTTCATATTTTACCCAAAAAAACTGCAATTTTGTAAGTGTCGAATACATGGTGATTTCTCACCATTCCAGACACTAGATCTACCCCAAATTCATACCCAAATGATGCAAAAATATAGTATGAGATGATATTAACAATAAAATAAATCTAACACGTAAAATAACATGAATAGATTTGGTTGAACACCTATTTATCTCGATTTCTTGGAGAAATGATGAGATTCTAAGCAAATCTTCAAAAGCTCCATGAACACCAACTTAAATCTTGAAGCAAACTTAGATCCAAAAGCAAAAAAATCCAAAATCTTCATGATCTAGCAACCCACTTTGAAACTACAACCAAGAAACGAAAAACTAATGTTACCAAAACTCTTAGAACATGATTTAAGCTCCAAAAATCCAAGAACGCTTATAGATCTAGAAAATGAGTTTTTAATTACCCGATCGAAGTAAACTTGTATCAAAATGAAACTCTCATCGTGGGAAACATTTTGGTGTGATTTTCTAGTAATTCCAACGGTTGGATTGATTGGAAAGGATGGATCTTCCTCTCTTCTCTTTTTCTTTCTTCTCTTCTCTTTTTTCTCTCTTTGGCCGACCCTTTCTTTTAGGTGAAGAGAAAGGAAGGGTTTTGGGGTTATATTAGTATAAATAAGGTTGGTAAATTTACCTTTTTGCCCTTACTAAATATCCTATCTCCAAAATACCATATATGTCCTTTAACATATATCTTATCTCCAAATATTCAATTAGAACTTAACCTAGTAAAATTTATCGGGCACACAAAATCATAAAAGATTTTTATACCCTTAGTAAAACTACGGGGGTTCACATTCGATTTTTAGTGTTATCATTACATAATTTGATATTGTGTCAGGAATATCTTAGCATTAATGTCTTCTCATGCATATTTGCGCCCATACTTTACATTATATGTAAACAGAGCCCATATCCTTTGTTGTAGGGGTTGTTGTGCCGTGTTGGGTTATATGCAAAACACTTAAAACGATGTCGTTTTGAGTGTTTTACGTTTGGACAACATGGGTGAAGAAAAAGATAAACAAAACTGAAGGAAAACTTTCTTATTACTTTTTTCCCTTGATCATTCGAGTGCACAAGTACAGGAATATATAGTTGGAACACAAACCAACCCTAGCTAGCTATTGTCTAAAAAGCCCTTTTTTATTTAACACAAAACACAAAAAACTAAATCACCATTATTTGAGAGATTAAGTATCCGTCGAGCTATTAATCACCAAGATTGTGAGTTATGGTCAAATCTCCTTATCACTCCAATCACCGTATCACTCCAATCTCCTTATCACTCCATTGACCATGGTTTCCTTTTTGGGTACGTTGCATGTGTGGCGTGTATCAATATGTCAATACTCCCCCTCAAACGAGGCTGGGACAAGGGAGCATGCCGAGTTTGTCTCGAAGTAGCGTGAAGACATATTTTGGCAATGATTTGGTGAACACATCAGCGAGCTGATCAGTAGAGGAAACATGTTTGGTGATCAAAAGCTTTCGGGCTACCTACTCTCTCACATAATGATAATCTAGTTCGATATGTTTGCTGCGGGCATGAAATACAGGGTTGATTGTCATGTAGAGGGCGCTTAAATTATCACATAAGAGAATCGGCGTGTGAGATTGAGGAACACGCAATTCCTTGAGGAGAGACGTAATCCAAGTGATTTCCGCAGCAGTATGAGCCATGGCACGATACTCAGCTTCAGTGCTGGAGCGGGAGACAGTGGGTTGCTTCTTCGAGCACCAAGAGATGAGATTGGGGCCGAGAAAGGTGCAATAACCGGTAACAGATCGTCGAGTCGTGGGGCAGCCTGCCCAGTCAGCATCGGAAAAGGCATAGAGAGGAAGATGAGACGTGCATTGAAGGGAGACACCAAGTTGTAGAGTAGACTTCACATAGCGGAGAAGACGCTGAACCTGCTGCATATGAAATTGAGTAGGACTTTGCATGAACTGAGAGAGATGATTGACGGCATAGGCGATATCTGGCCGAGTAAACGTCAAGTATTAAAGGGCACCAATGAGGCTGCGATAAAAAGTTGCATCGGCAGGAGAGGAAGTGAGTGGGACGAGAGGCTTGGGAGCCATGGGAGTGTTGGCGGGCTTGCAATCTTGCATGGCGGCTCGATGGAGGATAGTCGTAGCATAGTGAGATTGATGGAGAAGCATGCCTTTGGACGTCTGGTGAATCTGTACGCCCAAGAAATGATGAAGTGTGCCTAAGTCTTTCATGGCGAACTCTGCATGTAATACCTTGATGAACGAGCACAACAAGTGTGGATTGGAACCTATGACAAGCATATCATCCACATACAAAAGAAGTACCAGAGTAGTTTGATTAACATGATAATAGAATAATGAAGGATCAGAGAGGCTGCATGTAAAACCGAATGAAAGTAAAAAGGCACTGAATCGGTCAAACCAAGCACGAGGAGCTTGTTTTAACCCATAGAGTGCTTTTTTAAGCTTGCAAACATGTTCAGGAAGAGTAGGGTCAGACATACCGGGGGGCTGTTCCATATACAATGTTTCGGAAATGGTGCCATGTAGAAACGCATTTTTTACGTCCAATTGTCGAACTGACCAACTCCTAGACAATGCAAGTGAAAGAACAATGCGTATGGTGCTGGGTTTAACAACTGGTGAGTAAGTTTCAACATAGTCTAGACCATCTATCTGAGCATAGCCTTTAGCGACTAACCTAGCTTTGAGCCGATCTAGGGTCCCGTCGGCTTTGAGCTTAGCTTTAAAAACCCACTTGGAGCCAATGACATGCATATGAGGGGTTCTAGGGACCAAAATCCACGTTTGATTTTCAGTAAGTGCGTGTAGTTCATCGAACATGGCCACCCTCAATCCCTCGTGTTTTAGAGCACTTTTGACAGTTTTGGGTTCGGTGGGAATTGCCTCATAAGAGGCGGACAAAGCATACTTAGGATTGGGTTTAAATATACCGCGTTGGGCCCGAGTGATAGGAGGAGAGGGATCCGAAATAGTAGGAGGGGAAGGCGGAGAACTAGACGACCCTGGAGTATCGGCATGGCTGGTAACAGAGGCATCATCGGAAGAACCGAGACCGGGACTGTTGGAGGCGGATGAATGCCGAGTAGCTGTAGACTCGGGAGGAGACCTAGAGGGTGATGTGGGAGGGGACTGATTTGTATAATCATTTGAGATGGAAAAGGTGATAGGAGAGGATGGAGTAGGAGGTGGAGTAGGCGGCTGAGCAAGAAAATCGATGATGGGTGGTGAGGAGGGAATGTCGGCTGCATGAATGGGAGAATGAGAAGATGATGGTGGTGATGTCGGGGGGGGGAAGCCAGGAGTCGAAAATATTTAGAACATAAGGGCGGTTTATCGAGGTCATAGTCTTATAAGGCATCAAGGTCTCATCAAAAACTACATGGCGAGAGAGAAAAAATTTTCTGGTAGGGGGATGAAAACACTTGTAACCTTTGTGACTGTTGCTATAACCTACAAACACACAAGGGAGGGTTTTTGGATCAAATTTATTTTTCTTAGTGTCCCAGAGATAAGGATAGCACTTGGAGCCAAAAATACGAAGGTTGGTATAATCAGGGTGCTTGTTATGGAGGAGATAGTAAGGAGACTCAGTTTTGTTTGTGAGAGAGGGGACCCGATTAATGACATACACAGCTGTGGAGAAAGCTTCTACCCATAAAAACAGCGGGGATCTACTATGGAAGAGAAGGGTAAGGCCAAGTTCTCTGATAGTTCTATGTCTCCGCTCAACTGTGCCGTTCTGTTGTGTTGTGTGGGGATAGGTGATTAAGTGTGTGATGCCTTGACTTAACAAATGCTCTGTGAGGGGAGTATTGACAAATTCTCCCCCTCCATCCGTGTGAAACTGCTTAATGGTTTTATTAAATTGATTTTTTGCATATTTTTCAAAATAAAGAAAAACACTATATACATCAGATTTATTTTTTAACGGAACAAACCATATGTACTTAGAAAAATCATCAACGAAACTGACATAATACTTAAATTTGCCAATGGATTCAACAGGGGCCGGACCCCAGAGGTCACAATGTATCAAATCAAAAATAGCAGCAGAAACATGTTCAGAATGAGAAAAAGGGAGCTTCGAAAGTTTGCCTAATCGACAACTTTCGCATAAGTGCTCCTGTTTATTCGTGCCTAAATATTCAATAAGACCATTATTTTTTAGAGCAGTAATAGTGGGAAACTGAATATGCCCTAATCTTTGGTGCCAAACTTCAGAGGTGACAGACTTTGAGTTGTGTGCCGCAAGTGCATGATGGACACTAGAAAGGAGATATAAGTCCCTTCTACATTCTCCTATCAAGAAAATCTTGTCTGTGTTGTTATCCTTAAGAATAAAACCACCATTAGTAAATAAACAATGAGCTTTAAATTGATGAGTAAGTTGCCGAACAGATATGAGATTTTTGGTCATTTGAGGGACTAACAAAACATCGAAATAACAATTAATTCATTATTATATTGTATATGAATATCACCGATGCCTGTGATAGGAAGTCTTGTGCCATTACCAATGAACACGTGTGCAGCTGTGGTATAATCACGAAAATTATGAAGAAGACGTGTGTTACCTGTCATGTGATTTGTTGCACCAGTGTCCATCAGCCATTCTGTATCAGCAATGGTGTTATCCAAGGTGAGA
Source organism: Gentiana dahurica var. dahurica (assembly GCA_024500145.1). NCBI lineage: Eukaryota > Viridiplantae > Streptophyta > Magnoliopsida > Gentianales > Gentianaceae > Gentiana > Gentiana dahurica. The sequence goes on from CM044902.1 coordinate 27,528,698, forward strand.
GCTGACAGAGCTTGAGGGAGTATTTCCTCCTTTGCTTTATCATTCCACCAACAAATCTTGCTGATGTGTCCTTGGACGCCACAGAATTCACACGTCTGATCCCTGTATTGCTCACGTTCAGCACGACTCATGCGCTTAAACACCTTCCTGGACTGATCAGATGAGGACGCCGAACCCCTGGACTGTTGTGCCTGAAAACCTCTTCCAGAAGAATTGAACTTGGGCTGAGAATTATTTCTTTGAGCAGGTTTTTGCCCATAAAAAGCAAGATGAGAATTATCCGGGTCTTTGGCGGCAAACCATGATCGACGTTGATCAAGGTTCAACAGGTGACCGACAAGTTCTTCATAAGTCGGTTTATGCATCAACATCGTTGTCGTAAAGGTTTCATACTGCGGACCCAGGCTATTTAAAAGCGAATATACCTTTTCTGCATCCTGTATAGGCTTTCCAATCGCGGCTAGGCTGTCACACAGAGCTTTAAAATTTAGGAGATGGTCTGCAATGGAGGTGGACTCACTTTTACGCATATAAGTAAGCTGCTGTTTGATATTGAATTCTCGTTCTTGAGAATCATGTGCATAAGCTCTCTGTAAAGCATCCCACACAGCTTTGGCCGTATCCAATCCAATAACGATGCTTAATGATTCCGCCGACAAGGAGCCGATCAACCATGCTCGAAGAAGACGGTCAGCTTTTTTCCACTTCGTGTATTCAGGGTTTTCGACTGAAGAAGCGGTTGCATCAGCGGCTGGAATTGTTTTGCTGGGAACGGCTGCTTCACCAGTGAGATGCTCAAGAACATCCTGTGTATCTGCAAATGCAAGAACTTGCTCCCTCCACAGCGGATAATTTTTTGAATCAAGTTTGAGGAGATAATACTACTAACGTTGATTGTTGTTGTTGACATTGAAGAACAGCAGAGAGATTGATCTTGAATCCCTTTTTTTTTTTTTTTTCTTTCGCTGCTGTAAAAAAGATGATGAACAGAAAAGGAGGTTGCTGAATCGAGTATGATGCTGGAAAAAATTGGTAATGTGGTGATCAAACACCAATTGGCTCTGATACCATGAAGAAAAAGATAAACAAAACTGAAGGAAAACTTTCTTATTACTTTTTTCCCTTGATCATTCGAGTGCACAAGTACAGGAATATATAGTTGGAACACAAACCAACCCTAGCTAGCTATTGTCTAGAAAGCCCTTTTTTATTTAACACAAAACACAAAAAACTAAATCACCATTATTTGAGAGATTAAGTATCCGTCGAGCTATTAATCACCAAGATTGTGAGTTATGGTCAAATCTCCTTATCACTCCAATCACCGTATCACTCCAATCTCATTATCACTCCATTGACCATGGTTTCCTTTTTTGGTATGTTGCATGTGTGGCGTGTATCAATATGTCAATAATGGGTAGAACATGATGGGTACAACATGGGATCCTAATTTCATGTAAACGTCATTTCTATATTTACCTAGGCCGTAGTGTTCTGGGCACAACTGTTTATTTTCCTAATACATCCACAAGTATCTCATCCATATATTCACTTGGCATCATGCTCTAATTTAAGTTCCGTTCTTCTCAACACATCATTTTAGCAACTGTACTTGGGGAAATTTACGTAGCATGTGTCAAACGGTTTCAAAGGGGCGTGACTTGTTAGATCAATGCACATAGAGATACATTCTTTGTGATGTACTTTAGTCACACCCATCATGAGTTCTGATTGAACCTGTGAGTCAAGCTAATTTAATGGGAAAAAAATGTATGATGAGGGTATCAAACCGGTTTTAAGTATGAAAAATACTCAGGGTTGTTCGATATGATATGCAAGTAATTATTTATCTTTATATGCAATGATTATTTACTATAGATCAACATCAAAAATCCTGTTTTTCACTTAAATAACTTAGCTCATATTGCTAAATACTCAAGTCATGCTTTCCAACAAACAATACATTTAGTTTATCCAAAATTAACAATGAATGTCAATGAGGCATCGACCCAGTGGTAATTATTGTGGCCATGTAATCCAGAGTATCCGGGTGCGTATATTACGTTTCCAAAAAAAAAAAAAAAACAATGAGTGCATGACCATATAAATAAAATATATTTACACGTATCAAAAAAGTAATTTAGAGTTGAAAATATTTTAGCTTTATATTTTTTGGCATATCCATTTATAATAATCACATAAAATATACTTTGAGTCTCTAATAATCTAACCCATAAGGTGAAACATAGTTTCATATCATTATTTACTTTATATTAATTATCAAAATTTATATATTTTTTGTTATATAGTATATTATTTACATTATACATTATCCACTAGTTCAACCGGTGACCCAACGATTGAACCGATGACCTAGTGTTTTTACTGGATCGACGACCGGACCGGATAAAATAGCTATGATAGGTTTGGCTCTTATTGGCTTTCAGTAATTTACTCAATTAAGTGGGGCCTTTGTATTGAACATGTAAATACAATTGTGAAATGGATTAGCAGGAAAATAAAGGATCTTTCGTAATCTGGAGTGGAGGGCTTCAATTTAGCATTTCTTGCAAAACAGTCATGGAGGATTATGCATATAAATAAATACCTCTATTTCAGCTCAACTGATAAAAACAAAATACTTCTAAAATCGAGAATTTGCAGAAGCGACTCTTGGCAATAAACCATCCTTCCTTTGGAGAAGTATCCGACCAGTTGGTAGTGATCTTTTGAATCTCAGAATTCGTTGGAGAGTAGGAGATGGTCGCGAAAGATGAAAATCACTGAGGACCCTTGGTTGGATTCCAGCATGAGCCGGATTTTAGTTCACATATCCATGATTCTTCCTTAACAAGCACGATATGATGACAATAAATTCTCTGATTGATCATGGAAGGAGGATATGGTATAACAACTTTCCACCCGTACGTTGGAATCCGAAAAAATTCTCAGCATCCCTCCCTTTATCTCCTCAACCAAAACAAGATACGTATATTTTGCACTACAATAGAAATGGCCTGTATACTGTGAAATCAGGATATAAATTAGTTGTGAAGATGATGCACGATTCAAAGAAAAGTGATAACACCTCAAAATTTAGGCTCTCCAGCTTGCCCTCTATCTCTATGTGGAGCTGATCGTGAATTATACTTACACTTTGGCATATATGGATTATGGAAGGCGAGGTGTGCCTGGGTCTTTCATCAAAAGCTGGTGTAGCTAGCTATATCAAGCACATTATTGCTCAAGTATAATCAAAAGCTTTTACTTGTCTCCAGCTTCATAAAAAGGAGCCACGAAATTCTTCACCCGCCCTTGAGTCCAAGAAATGGAAATGACCAGGCCGGCCGTAATATGCTAAAGATCAATACATATGCGGCTTCCAACCACAGAAAGATGGCAGTGGGTATTATTGCAACAAATTCTCAAGGACAAATATTAAATTCTTATTCTACACCGATTGGCAAGGGGTCTGATGAAACTATAGCTGAAGCTCGAGCAGTCTACACTTTGCTCTTTGTTTGGAGAGTGATTGAGGATACTTTAGTATTGAGATAAAAAGTGACTCTCAACTGATCTGCAACAAGGTAAATAATCCTTTAGAAGATCGTTCTACCTCGGGAGGAATCATAGACGACAGTTTTTGTTTACTTCCTATCTCTGCCAAAGTTGTCTTTTCTTTTGTTCGTAAGGAGAGAAATGCCCATGCCTACCTGCTTGCTCAAAAGGGTCTCTTTATCCCATCTTCTTGTTTGTAGGGCTCTACCCCCGATACATTGACCACCGCGACGCATTAACCACCCCGATGCAATGACCACCTCGATGCAATGACCATCCTGATGCATTGACCACCGCGACGCCCGATGCGATGACCATCGCGATGATGAGACACCGCGATGAAGTGACACCACGATGTAGAGACACGGCGATGAAGCGACACCGTGATGCAGAGACACCGCAATGAAGTGACACCGCGATGCAGAGACACCGCGATGCAGCGACCACCCCCGATGTAGAGACACTGTGATGCAGAGACGCCACATTGCAGAGACACCTTGATGAAGTGATACAGCGACGTAGTGACCACCCGCGATGCAGAGACGCCTCAATGAAGTGACACCACGATGCATTGGCCACGCTAGATCCATTGATCACCTAGATACAGTGACCACCTCCGATGCAGAGGCACCACGATGCAGTGACCAACCCAGATGCAGAGACACCGCGATGCAGTGACCACCCCTGATGCAGACATCACGATGTTATAACATTTGACGATGCAGAGACATCGCGAATAAGAGACACCGCGAATAAGAGACACCGCGATGCAAAGACACCGCGATGAAGTGACACCGCATTACAGAGACACCACGATGAAGTGACACCGCAATGCAGAGACGCCGCATTGCAGAGACATCACGATGTTATAACATTTGACGATGCAGAGACACCGTAATGAAGTGACAACGCGATGCAAAGACACCATGATGAAGTGACACCGCATTGCAGAGACACCGCGATGAAGTGACACCGCGATAAGAGACACCGCAATGCAGAGACACTGCGATGCAGAGACACCGCGTTAAAGTGACACCGCGATGCAGTGACCACCCCCGATGCAGAGACACCGCGTTGAATTGACACCGCATTGCAGAGACACCGCGATGCAGAGACACCGTGATGCAGAGACACCGCGATGCAGAGACACCTTATTGTATCGGTGTATGCAGTGACGTCTTATTGTATCGATTTATTCAGTGACGTCATATTGTATCGATTTATGTAGTGACATCAATGTCACTTCATTAATTGTCTAATGTATGCAGTGACATCTGCAGTGACATCAATGTCACTTCATTAATTATATCAATTTGGCTTGTTTGGCAACGGAGAAACTCTAATGGCGTGTTTGGATTGCGGTAATGGAATGGAATGGAATGTTTTTTTCATTACATTATATAAATTTGGCTTGTTTGGCAACGGAGGAATGGAATATGATTTCATTCCAACGGAATGAAAATGGATGATTTTCATTCCATCCAAAATTCAATGGAATAGTCGGAATGGAATGAAAAAATAAATCCTACAATGAGTTCCATTGCTTTGCTGTTTTTTAGTATTGGTAGTAGCAGCAACAATAAATAATACATGGACATTGAAACATAGCCATCAATCAAACATTTGGCTCATTTGGCTGTCAATTCACCTAGTGGTGTTGGTGGTGGACATATTTGAGTATTTGACATATTACTTGTATTCCAGAAAGAATATATATATATCTTGATTGATGGGGGGCAAGAAAAGCATAAAATCTGATTTCTGAAGTACCCAAAAAGGAAGCAGGACCTTGTCCCTACTCACCTTCTCTGTAAGCCCTCCTCGCTCAATCTTAGCCAGAGTTTTCTCTTTGCTTTGTGCCTGACGAGCTAGCTTGGCCGACCCGTGTCCAAAACGAGCAATGTACTCCTTCATGTTAGCAATCTGCTCCTGCTCCCACTTGTATTGTTTCATCTGGTTTTCTTCAAGCTCGGAACATGTCTGAACATACTGGTCATAGTTACCAGTGTAGATCTTCAGGGTCTTATTTTGCATGTGAATAATGTTGGTGCATACACCGTTTAGGAAATCCTGTGAGTGTGAGACCACAACCAATATCCTATCAAATTTCTTCAAGGTCTCCTCCAACCAGACGCAAGCCTCCAAATCTGCAATCACAACAAGTTCGCAGAAACTAAGACAACATCCGACCATCCAAATGCATATGTAACATTCTTACAACATGATTCATTCTGCTGTTAATCATAAAGCATGAAAATCAATTAGTTAAAAACCTCTAGTGATGCATCAAAGGCGCATAGCATATGCATCAATATATGGAATGGAACCCAACCCAAGCATGATTTATTCCACCAAGTCACTAGCTTATTCATGTACTTTCAACAGTTGAATCAAGTGCTACAGTAATCCAGCTATATCAGACACCTATTTAATAAGCTTTTTAACAACAAGATGACCAACATGGTTAGCATCATTAGAAAGGGAAGAGTCTTTAAGCCTAGCCCACCAATTTAGTTTATCTTCACCATGTTACTGGTAGGCTCCTACTCACTAAACAGTACCTTAATGGTTCCATTTGTGATAATTAAACTTGTAAATTACTCAGTCTATGATGTTAACTTTGTAATGCAAAAAGGAACGATCAAGCACTGTAAATTTGACTCTCGTATAATCACAGAACAATATACCAAATAGCTTTAATTCACAAAAAACTTAATGTATGCAGTGACATATGCAGTGACATCAATGTCACTTCATTAGTTGTCTAATGTATGCAGTGACATCTGCAGTGACATCAATGTCACTTCATTAGTTGTCTAATGTCCTGTGGATGTTTCATGATCTATTGCTTTGTCTGATTGTTATTCCAAATGAAGTGCGTAATAATTTCACAATCTACAGGATGGAGAGGCTTACGCATACTTGCTTAATGTACTTGCACCTGAATACTGCACTCCAGCCACTTTAGACACCAAAGGTCCTGATTTCAGTTGATATAACCATTTAATGCTGAATCTGATTTGGGCTCTGGAAACTAGTGAAGTTCTGTTTTGTTCTTGATTTTTGTTTGCTTTCTTATTGCTATGTTAATTTAGTAATAATCTGTTGATGTTTAGATGTAGAGAAATAAATGGATAACAATGATTGCCACGAACCACTTGGATGCGGATGTGCTTTTGCCCTCTAGGAAACGTCTTTTGGCCTGGATGAAATGGCGGAATTCTGATGTGTATTCACAAACCCCATCAACATCTAGTTGTGGTGGGAATGATTTCAATACCCGTATGAATAATTTGCTCAAAAACCACCTGAATAGTAGCCCTAATTCTTCGAATAATTTGCTCAAACTTCATACTCATGATTGCCTCTTTAAAGCTCCTCTGCATAATGGCAAAACCATGCTCAAAATATGTAATCTCAACAAGGTAATCAAAAATTGGGTGAGTAATTTCATCAAACACCCAATCTCCATTAAACAAATCACAGCTTTCCGGCGGCAATTCAACACCTTCCTCCGTCAATTCAATCCTATTTGTCTCCTCTGTTTGTTGTTCTTCTTCTTCTTCCGATTTCCCCATACTCGATTTCAAAATCACGTACGCTTCGTTCTTGAATTCTTGACGAGGTCGCCGGAATTTTCATTGATTACAGTTTCTTGGGCTGGATTGTTACTCTGTTCATGAAAGTCATGGGCTCTGGGTATGGAAAATGAGAATTCTGCAAGGGAATTGGCGTCTTTGTAGTACATAAAACACCCAAAAAGGAAAACGGAGAAGACTAATGTAAAAGTGTAGACTTTACTTTAGAATAGGGGTATTTTGGACCATGTATATATATTATGTCCTTATAAGTCCAACAGATTCCTTTATGTCCTTATGGGGCTAATAAGTATAAAAAACTATACTTTTAAGTAATTAACCCTATAAATTATTATTATTTTTTTTTTTGAAGGGTTGTCTTTATAATTTTATGAATTAATATACTTAATTAATTCAAGTGCATGAATCTAAAAATCAGTATCACGTTATTTTAAAATTTTAGCATTTTGGAATAGGGCCATGACACTAGTATATATATTGACAATTTGAAATCAATGAAATACAATTTCCCTTTGCTCTCTAATCCAAACTCCTTCATTCATCTGTCTTTTTCCGTTCCAATGGGATCACATAGATTTTTTTTTACTTTCACTCCTCTTCCTAGGCATTGCTCTAGTTGCATATACACGGTATACACCTTGTTTTTTCTTTTTTTGTTTGAAATTAATTTCTTTCTTTTGTAGGCATGGTATGTACACATATGCTTTATCGTATATATGAATCGGATTCGATACAGTGGTAAAAGTCATTGAATTTTTTTATGTATGAGAACGGGTGTTTCGATTCTCATCACCGTTCAAAATAAAAATATCATTCGGTTTAGTGGTAAAAGTCATTGCATTTTTTCACATTTGTCTAACATTTATATATATATGTGACAGAATTGGAGATCGACCCCTCGGCTGATGATGTAGTGAGCGGCCGTTGCATTTGGAAGGGTGCGTGTGGCCTTGATTCGGATTGTGTGGGTCTCTGTGGACAACCTGCTTTATGTTTGCCTTTTATGGGTGGTCGTAATTGTTGCTGCAACAATTGAGCCATAAATTTCTTGAGTTTAATTTTTTTTTTGAAATAAATAAAGTTTAATTCTTTTTTGTCTTTTAAATTTTATGTACGTTTTGGAATGATGAATTGGCTTAAGACTGTCAATGATTACTTCGCTCCAAAAGAAATATTCTCGTTAAGATACCAATTCAACGGAAAAATAGATATTAATTATCATAATATAATCACATGGGATGGAAGAGTGGATATTGATGTTTGAATCAAGACAAATATGTGTGTAATACCCGAGTCAATTTTGATCGTATTACCGTATTTGATCCGAAAATGATAATTAACTCAAAATATCGGGAGGAAATGACATATCATGAATGTTAAGACTTACAAGTGTTATTTTTGTAACATTTTGATAATTGATACAGATGCATGTATAATAGTATATTAAATATTAATTTACTTTGAGTTTATGGTCAAATTTATGAGGAGAGAATAACTATGGGGGTTACAAACAAGTTTTACCCCACTACCAGACCGGACATTCAACCAGAAAAAACATAGTTATCGTTACCGGACCGGACATTCAACCAGAAAAAAAATCTGATTACCGGGTCACCAGTTCAACCGGTGGATCATTGGTTCAACCAGTGAGTTACTACATAATATTTAAAATATAATAATATATTCAAAACAAGAAAAATTGTAATATGAGATCCAAAATCATTTCCAAAATATTTCAACATAAAAATCACAGACAATATACAAATGAAATAGGTAAATTATAAAGAAACACTATGATACTAGTGAAAATAGACCAAAAAAATTCTGACTAAGAGAGCTAGTTTATAAACTTTGAACATTGTAAAATAGCATAATCATACTAGTCCCTAATTTTCATACTAGTACCAAGTTCATAAAAAAAAAATTGAATATTAATTTACTTTGAGTTTATGGTCAAATTTATGAGAAGAGAATAACTATGGGTGAAATTGGTAAATCAAGTCACTGTAAGGTCTGACATTTTTTTTCAGGTCAAACATTTTTTGACATTTTTTTTTTCAGGTTTCTCGTTTAAATTTGGAAAATTTCGTCCAAATAAAGTCAACCCGTCCAAATTTGGATTCCTTTTCGTCGCAATCCATTCACTGACCAAAATGGACGGAATCCGTCCAAAATTCAGACGCAACGTCCGAATTGTGACGAATTCCGTCCAAAAGCACAAAAATGGACGGAGGAATCCCTCGTGCTAGCATGTATAAGCAAAACATACAACAACAACAATCAGCTCAACTAAAAGGAAACGTGCAGGAAAAGCATTGGTAAACCCAGGGAAACAAAGAACAAATGAATTGCATAAACAGAACCAATCTATTTATCTCTTCTTCTTCTTCTTCTTCTTTTTTTTTTTTTTTTTTTGCATCACATAGCTAAAAGATACAAACTTTAAAGAGAATCTGAACCAATTTATACCAAAATAAAAATAATGGGCGTCAGCTAAGAAAAAGTAGGAATGGATGGTTACCAGCCAAAGAGCTGAATATGAACCGACAGATGGATCTGAAATCAAAACCTGAAAAGCAAATTCATCATAAAAAAGGAAGAACACACATCACAAAAAACCAATCAACCCTAAGTCACAATTTTGGGCTGGGTGAAACATCCAAATTTAGACGGAATTCGTCACAATTTAGACGTTGCGTCCAAATTTTGGACGGACTCCGTCCATTTTGGTTAGTGAATGGATTGGGACGAAAAGTAATCCAAATTTTGACGGGTTGACTGTATTTCGACGAAATCGTCTAAATTTGGACGGGAAACCTAAAAAAAATGTCAGAAAATGTTTGACCTGAAAATAAATATCAGACCATACAGTGGTCTGATTTACCAATTACGTAACGATGGGGGTTACAAACAAGTTTTACCCCACTACCTAGCATTTAACAAGAAATTACAAGGGGGTTTAACGTGCAAATAATTAAAGGATTGTATTTTCACACAAAACATATTTTACACATGTCAAGGACGAAAGTGAGCTTCGTTTTGATATTTAACAAGTATATCATTCTGACCCTAATGAGTCCAAAATTGTATATTATTCAGACCATGTTACAGACCAATAGCATATGTTTTCTAGACCAATGTTTGGTCTGAATAAAAAGACATTGTTATGCACGATTGGGAAACAATACGGACCAATTGACAGGCCGAAAAATTACGCGAATTTCAGAAACATATCAGACCATTTTAAAGGTCGAATATGTTATGTTTTCCTGACCACGTTCGGGACAGAATAAACTAAATTGTTCTAACCACATTCGGATATGTATAATCCTATTTCAAGTCAGAATATAACCACGACGCTATAAAAAAAATCGGAAATGTATCAGACCATTTTTGAGACCGGATAAGTAATGTTTTCCTGACCACGTTCGGATTAGAATAAGCTAAATTGTTCTGACCACATTTGGGTAAGTATAATGGTTCACATTCTGACCGAACTCCGGTCACAATGTAGGTGCGTAAGTGAAATTTTTTTTAGGGCAAAATTGGAAAAATATTTACTGTGCAATAAGACAAATTGTTGTATGAAAAGACATTTCCATAATTAATTACTCTTTATAAGAGAAGGTGGAGAGAGAGAGAGAGAAATTTATACATCAAAGGTAATCACTTGGGTGTTTAATCAGTCGATCAACAGCAAAAGAGGGAAGGCCGACAGAAGGAGTTTGACATCCGGAAAAGAGAAGAAGAAGAAGAAATAAAAAAGAATGGTTCATCTATTGTCTTGATAAAAATGGAAATTCAACCTATGGCTTTTCGTTATCGGATTGGCAATTATGATTTGAGGTAAGGAGTGTAGTATCAAGAGTTATTTTACATAACATCATGTCTTCAAAGTATCTTTTTTATGTATTTCAAATCAGTTTAGATTAATCTGTTAAATAGTTGAGTATAAGCCCTAGACATCATATTAATCGGTTGGGTACTAGAAATTTTTCTAGAATGGAAGACGGTCACCGGCAAGCCGGTGGGACTAATTTCCAGAAAACAAAATAACTTTTAGTGTTTTGAACGAAAGTATGTTGGTTCATGTTTTATATAATTTTATAAGTATTCTATGAGTATTGTCGATTTTTATGTAACTTGGGGATTTCTTAAAAGAAAAGTTTTGAAGATAGTTATTTTGTGTACATTCGACAAAAAGGCATTTTATTATAACTCCGGAACATAATGGCCTATCTGAACGCAGTTATCTTCACATTGTTGAAATTGGTCTTGCCCCTCTCTCATGCATCTCTGCCATATACCTTCTGACCATATTCCTTTGTCACTGCCGTTTATCTTATCAACCGTATGTCTACTCGTACCCTGAACATAAAATCTCCTTATGAATGCATCTTCCAATCTTCCCCTAACTACCAAAATCTATGTGTCTTTGGTTGTCTATGTTACCCATGGTTGCATCCGTATGTTGATCACAAACTATAATCCCAATCTAAACCATGTGTCTTCCTAGGTTATGCACTTAACCAGCATGCCTACTACTGTTTCGATCCATCTGCATCCCGGCTTTATGTCTCCCGTCATGATTATTTTCCCTATTTTGATATTATTTCGTGCGTTATTTGATTATTTTCAGGATACGAAATATTGGGCTGAGCATTGTGGACAAATCTGGAGTGGACTGAACGAAATGATTGGGCCTAGGGTTTTACAGAACCTTCCAAGCTAAGTCGGCAGAGAGAAAAAGACAAAAATACCCCCGGTAAATTGGGAGCTGCCGCCGACTTAACGAGAGTCCAGAATCTTCCGAAACGCATTTTCTTGGACGAGGGGTAGATCTAGGTGTTTCTTGTAAGATGTAATATCGCCGGATGGATCATAGATCCACCCGATTATGCAGCGGAATAGTATAGATCTAGATCTAGTCAACCAAAATACATAAAATAATGGATCCAACCTTCCAAGCTTACCAGTTTATGGTGAATAAACTCCAAGAACAATCTTCAATCCTAGATCCAAACCAGATGAGAAGCCACAGTCTTCCAACGTGTGTCTCCAAGCACCACCAGGTGGATGGTGTTTCAAGCCGCCGGACCTCCTCGATATGCTACCTTAGAAAAACCCGAAGTTTTTCTAAAACTCGAACCCAAAGAAAATAGCCGAAAATTCCAAGCTATTTTCTATGCAATATTTCAAAATTTTGTATTGTGTGATAAGGCTTGGGAGAACTTTCTTTATATAGGAGAGTAATCCTTGTCCTCCAAGGATTTAATAATTAAGAGATAATTATTAGATTAATCCTTATTCCAAATAAAAGATAAATAAAATAATTATCCGAAACAAATTAGGATAAATCATATTATTATCTAATATTCCATGAATTATCAATTAAAAAATAAAAGATAAATCACACATTAAATAATTATCCAAGAAAACTAATTTTTCTCTAATTATTTAATGATAAAATGCGCCCCACCTTAATAAATAAAAGTCCATGCACATTTTTTGACACATTGGGCCGAGTCCACGAAAAAACTCTTTTCCGTGTATTTAATTATCTAGTCCAACTAAACAATTAATCCACATATCAATTAAATAGTCCAATCCAACTATTTAATTATAATTGAGGTGAAACGACGAGAAAACATATATGCTATATTAGGAGCCACGTCGAGAACCATGGACCCATATTCAGTAGCTACAATAAATTAAATAAAATTATTCGTCGGACCGAACAATTATATTCAATCTATTAATTCCGGGATTACACCACCATAAACCCGAAACTGAACTCTGCCGAATATAGATAACTTATACTCAACTATGAGTTGATAAGCGTCCACTGATATAATCATTACATACGGATAAATCCTCCATAGACTGTTCATTTCGATTCGGGATATTTCCGTAAACCCTTCTCGAAACATATTATCCTTATTTACCATTACATCCCTAGTGATCAATTAGTTCACAACTAATATAGTATGAACTGGGCCCATCGATCAGTTTCTAGAGTTAACAAATAAGGAAACTGTCTGTCTACTTCCCGAGGAAGGAATGGATTCCATATCTGTGATAGCAGTCGTCTGTGATCACCTCAGGATTGAGATTAATCCATATATGATCATCTTGTGATTCGATAAGACTTCTCGATTACGGAATTATATCGAGAACTCAAATCAAATCGGTCCATCCCTTTATGATCATCATCATATAAATGCCCCACTAGGTACCCTATTACCGACAGTCCGGATAAGACTGTCACACCTAAAGTGTTCTGGACGCATTAATAGCAAATTAATCATGAGACCCGTACTCATATTAATAAACGCTACGGACAAAGTTAATTTTAAGTACATCTCACTAACTCAATCCTCTTGTGTATAGCCATACACTGAGTTATGTGATTACATAAACGAGGTACTTTGGTTTTTCAGTAGTGTCTTAATTATAAGCATACATGCATATAATAAGATGAATTATTAATTCTGTCCTAAAATAATTAGATAATTGTCTTTCGGGCACTACACCTAACATTTCTAAGTCGGTTTATGTAGCTATAAATAAGAGGCTTCGCCTCAGAATTCAGTGTGTCCACTTTTTGAGTTCATTGTACCTCAAAACTTACAATTAGTATGCAATAAAAGTATTTTATTTTATTTTATGAGTTCTGGTTGGAGAGACGACGGAGTCGCCGCCTAGAAAGAGATTCGAGGGAGATCTATACTCATCTTCGAGGGTATGATTTTCTGTCTTTTCCAAGATGTAGATCTGTCGTTGTTCTATTCGACTAGTATGTGCTAATTATTTATTTAGTTTAATTATGTTGTAGTTAGTTTATTATGCCCCATGTATGTATAGATCTAATTCATTGGTGAAGAAATCATGCAATATTGGTTGCGTTCTTCAGATATGCGACGGTCTATATCGCTAGATCTAAATACCTAGTAAATTACCAGTTCATGATAATCGGCACCAGCTACGTTGATCGACAGATTTAATTTACATGTTAGTAGCCTGATCAACTATTTGCATGCCATCGTAAATTAGCATGAAGTACTGATAGTGAAGTGTTAGTTTGCACATTGTCTTGATGGACCCTAGGAATGTGCTAAACAGTGTCGATAGCTGCCTAGGCGGGTTAGCGTATGGGTTAACGCTCAATACCAGCAACTCTAGAACTTATTGCGTATGGGCTATTACGGACCAATTAAGAAAGGTAGCTTGCGTATAGATTATCTACTACCATGGTCGGAGTAGACAGGATTAGGAGTTGTACCCGTAGCTGACAATGAATTAAAATTCACCAATGGGGAGGACTGTTGCATGTGTGGGGGGAATAACTAATCACTCATAATTAGACTAATACATTAGAAACTATTAGAAACTCTTGTTTGCTCAGTGTGAACTAGTGCAGTCTTGTTAGTTTGGGGCACAAATTTTTTACTTCTGTCTATATTATAGTTGGTCGTAGACCTTATTTGTGACAAGCTCGATCTCTAGAATTTGTGTTCTTACGAGTCTCTGTGGGATCGACCTTGACTCGCCAGTACTTTACTATGATAGACCTAGTCCTATTGCTAGTAAGTGTTTTGCACGCGATCACATATGATTCACCATCTAGCATTAGATATCTAGAACCCCTGATAGGTGACTTGTTTACTGCAAGGTTTGCAGAGTGTCATTTCGATGAAACTATTTTCCCGAGATTAGGGGGAGAAAATGAACCCGATGTTCATAAGAAATATAATGAAATCTCTTGGAAAACGACATTTGGATTTCTTTATCCTCGTACAAGTGCATGTGAACTAGAGGTTCAGAGATGTATTCATTTGAGGAAAATAGCAAACCAATTGCCTGATGCATTTAATGACTCCAGTAGAGTCACCAAATCATATATAAAAGTTGCGAACGTTCCAGCTCGTATATCAATTCCAGAAGGACTTGATAATAATGTTACTTCAAGTGAATCTAAACCGCGCCTGAAGCATGGTAGACCGGTTGGTGCGAAAGATTAAAATCCTTGAAGGAAACGAGGACAAAATGATCAAACCGATGATTCTAAAATTGATTATGAGTTCCCGAAGAGCGTTAAAATTATAGACCCTGGGGAGTCTATTGAAACATCAATTAATTATGTAAATTTCGGGACAAAATGGAACCGAGAGGATGTAATCATCGATCATATCTTCGCATATAATGTTGCCCTTGAAAGAAAACGAGGACCATGAACCGACATCCATTGAATATTGCGAAAATAGAAAAGAATGGCCGCAATGGCCAGATGCCATTAAGTCAGAACTAAATTCACTGGCAAAACGTGAAGTTTTCAGATCTGTAGTCCGTACCCCGGAAGGGATAAAGCCAGTAGGATTCAAATGCGTAAACGAAATGAGAAAAATGAAATAATTATATATAAAGCAGGACTTGTTGCCCAAGGTTTTTCGCAAAGGCCCGGTATCGATTACAAAGAAACATATTCACCGGTAGTGGATTCGATAGCATTGCGATACCTCGTGAGCCTGGCAGTACATGAAAAGGTTGAAATGCGTATTATGGACGTTGTTACAGCTTATCTATACAGGAAACTTGACACTGATATTTATATGAAAGTCCTGGAAGGATTTAGAATGCCTGAAGCATGTAAATCAAATCCTAGAGATATTTAATCTGTCAAGTTACAAAAGTCCTTGTATGGATTAAAGCAATCTGGATGAATGTGGTATAATCGTCTCACTGAAAGCTTAATTAAAGAGGGTTATAAAAATGTTCTGATTTGTCCATGTGTTTTTATCCGGAAATGTGAATCACAATTTGCAATAATCTCTGTATATATTGATGACTTAAATATTGTTGGAACTTCTGAAGAAGTTTCAAAATTCATTGATTATCTCAAGAAAGAATTTGAGGTTAAAGATTTTGGACAAACAAGGTTTTGTCTTGGTTTACAAATTGAGCATCTAGAAGATGGCGTCTTTGTGAATCAATCGACTTATACAGAGAAAATCCTGAAACGATTCTATATGGACGAATCATACCCATTGAGTACCCAAATTGTTGTTAGATTTCTTGATGTCAATAAAGATCCATTTCAACCATGTGACGAGAGTGAAGAGGTGCTTGGTCCTGAAGTACCATACCTCAGTGCTATTGGTGCATTGATGTACCTAGCCAATAATACTAGACCGGATATCTCTTTCTCAGTAAATTTATTGGCCAGGCTTAGCTCGGCTCCAGCGAAAGGACATTGGAACGGCGTCAAACAAATGTTCCGCTATTTGCAAGGGACAATAGATCTCGGATTGTTCTACTGAAACAAATCAAGTCCGGAGATCGTTGGCTACGCCGATACGGGATATTTATCGGATCCTCACAAAGCAAAGTCGCAAACAGGCTACTCGTTTCTTAGTGGTAGTACGACAATCACATGGCGTTCAACTAAACAATCTTTGACTGCGACATCGTCGAATCATGCCGAGATGATAGCTATTCATGAAGCCAGTCGAGAATGTGTTTGGTTGCGGCCATTGACACATTACATCCATGAGAGTTGTGGTTTACCCGTTGACAAAGATAAACCAACCACATTGTATGAAAACAATGCAGCGTGTATAGCTCAGTTGAAAGGAGGCTATATAAAAGGCTACCGGACAAAGCATATATCACCAAAATTCTTCTTTACGCATGATCTTCAGAAGAAAGGTGATATCGATGTTCAACAAATCAGATCATGTGACAATCCAGCAGATTTGTTCACTAAAGCATTGCCTACTGCCATATTTGAGAAATTATTAAAGAAGATCTGAATGCGGCGACTTACAGATTTGAAGAGGTGTTCAAATCAGGAAGAGTAAAACACAAGATTTTTTCCCATAGGGTTTTTTCATAATGAAGGTTTTAACGAGACAGATTCTTTGTGGAATGGACATCCAATGAGGAGTGTTATAAATATTACGTGTTATATGTTGTGTTATAAATATAAGACGTAATGTGTGGATGTCTATTAGATATAATATCTAGTCCTTCATGTAAAATACTAGCCCGCAGCTAGTTTACTTAATAGCTAAGTCTTAAAACCAACACAACAAAGTGGATAAGTATCGACGTCAATATATGGTGTAATCGACGGATGTATTTACCCCATATAACCATGTGTAATATGTCGTGTATCTATTAAACGGTACCACGATAGATAATCTCTCCACGGGATTATCTCATCACTGTTAGGTGTAGTGCCCGAAAGACAATTATTTAATTGGTTTTATGACAGAAATTAATAATTCATCTTATTATATGCATATATGCTTATAATTAAGACACTACTGAAAACCCTAAGTATCTCATTTATATAATCACATAACTGTTGGAAAGGTGTCCTAAACCCAATTGGGTTGGACCGGATCGGGTCATTTACAGTCTATTTAGTTCATGTAATAACTTTATTATGTTTAACAAAAGCACTAATGTTATTGTATATTTTTTATCTTCATGTTATTTGTTGTATATATATATAGTAACGTCCCTAGTGTCAATCTGTGATAGAGAAACCATGATAGTGATTATGGTTGATGAGATCTCTAATCACTATAACAAGATTGGTACTTAAATGTCTCTAGTCTTACATATTATAAAATGGGACATTGATAGTATAATCAGACTAGCACGTATTGGATGTCTTCTATCTTTTAGAAGATAGTGATAGATCTCGTCTATCGAAGTGTAGAGACACTTGGACTGTACGTCGACGTGTATTAGAGAATGCATACGTCAGACTGACCCACTTACATTAAGTGTCACACTATGTGGCGGTTGTGTAATTATCTTTTTGACCGGAGTCTTCATGGCATCACGGTGTGGATTGTCATGCTTTGACACTATTGAGATTTCCCCTAGCCACGGGGCGATCATGCGGTAGTGATTGGGTATGATATTGAAGAATGCGGAGTATACATGATTGGTCGTCCGGGAATCGCGTATCCTATGATTGGGATCGAATATCCGAAATGGCCTTCTTATAAGGAATGTCTAGCTCTCGAGAATATTTGCAAAGTGGGAATAAAAGTGTTATCCCGAGAGAGCGTGATATCCAGATTATAAGATACGATCGTTAATGTATTGACACTCGAGATACGATCGTATGGATATTATTACAGCGATAGGATTGTAAGTTACACGGTAACTGCTTCACATGAAAGGTAGTAGTCATTGCTTTTGACTCTTCCGATGATTGGGGGTCAAGGTGTGTTTCTAGACGCTATCCCGTGATCGTTAGGCATGAAGGGCATTTTAGTAATTTGCACTTTGTGTCTACGGCCATATATTCGGAAGCCTATCGGGTCACACACATATGAACATCGAGTCGGATTAAAATGCGGTTATAGTTGATAACCAAATAAGGAAAGTTTATCTCTAGAATATAAAGGTTATAGTGGTAAATTAATATGGTGGTATTTATTTATTATGAATAAATAAAATACAAGATATTAATTATATATAAATTATATTAATTAAAGAATATTCTGTAAGCCAATTAATTGGCATATGGGGCGCCACATCTAGGGTATAAGGATACACTTGGATTGTGCACTTCAATTAATAAGATTGCCATAATATTAATATAAGATATTAATTGATTTTGGAAAAATAGATTTATGGTAATAAGATAATTATATTCAATATAAGATATTGACAAAATTAATTATCATTAAAGATATAAATCAATCTAGAAGATTTTTCTTTATTTTATTGGAAAAAGGTTTTCTTCTCCTACACACATACGGGGCCCACTTTTGACTATAAATAAGAGGTGGGTGTCAAGCTCTTTTGTACATCACAATTGCAAGAGCTCATAGTTCTTGTGTAAAATAGAGAGCAAGCCATAATGAGTTTGTGAGGGACGAAAAAGGCCGGTCTAGCAACCGGAGTTTTTCCGATAGCAATCCAAGGAGGATTCCGGCAAGGGGTTCGTGTGGATAAGCGATAGAGGCCGGACGCGTGGACGGCTTGCACACTGAACCACTCTCCGTTGACGGTCAAAGCGACGATCTTATAGATCATCTAAGGTATAACCGTCAAACTACTTAACGTGTTTATTGCATTAAACGAAGAACGATCTAGTAAAAGGAAATCAAATTTTAAATTCCGCTGCGTTAAACTAGTGATTTCCTAACAGTGGTAGCGGAGCCAGACTTGAGCTTAAGCAATAAGCATAATTTAATTGCGTAGTATTTAATCAATAGATGCAAGATATAAATCACGAGACGTTAAAACAAAAAAAAATTAGGGTTCATGGGGGTCGGCCGATTGGCGGCGCCCCCCTCCCTCTGCGGCGGCGGCGGTGGCCTTATGGTTGCCGTCCGTCGGCTCTCTTCTTCCAATGGAGGAGATCGACCCTTTTCGTTTTGTGATATTTTATTGTGCATAGATATCTCGTTTGTTTAGTTGTGTCATATGGCCAACCAATAGTTCAAATAGTTTGGACCATTGGGAAACCATATGGCATATTAGCCTTTCCAAATTTTGATTTGGAATAGGCCTAGGCCCTTTTCAAATATTTGATTTGTAAAAGGCCTAGGCCTAGGCCACTTCCAAAATTTTGATTTTGGAAAGTGGCCAGGCCTAAACCAAAACTATTTGGCCTTTCCAAATATTTGATTTGGAATAGGTCTATGCCCTTTTCAAATATTTGATTTGTAAAAGGCCTAGGCCTAGGCCACTTCCAAACTTTTGATTTTGGAAAGTGGCCAGGCTTAAACCAAAATTATTTGGCCTTTTCAAATATTTGATTTGGAATAGGCCTAGGGCATTTTCAAATATTTGATTTGTAAAAGGCCTAGGCCACTTCCATACTTTTGATTTTGGAAAGTGGCCAGGCCTAAACCAAAATTATTTGGCCTTTTCAAATATTTGATTTGGAATAGGCCTAGAGAATTTTCAAATATTTGATTTGTAAAAGGCCTAGGCCACTTCCAAAATTTTGATTTTGGAAAGTGGCCAGGCCTAAGCCAAATTTAGTTTTGAAAAGGAAACAAATATGAGACTTTATAATTTTAATTTTATTTTGAAAAGTTCATATTTAATTAAAATTAAAATCGATTTAAAATTAGATTTTAATTTTAATTTTCGATTAAGTCACATAATTAATTAAATGTTATTTAATTATTTGATGTGATAAAATAAGGACGCATGAGTAGTTACAATTAGAACTTAATCTTTTTCATAAGATAAAAATTGTATGGATTAGATGTGTAGATATAATGTGATTATATGGACCCCGATTGATCATGGACTCGACCAATAGGATAGATGGGAATGTTTTCTTTATGTTGGTTTTGAAAAATTATCCTAGGCCGTTATGAAGAACGTGACCCAGTTTACTTTTTGCATTTATCCCATTCCCGTTAGCTCTCCCCCGTGTGCGGCGGGTGTAATTATTAGATAAATTATTATGTAACAAGAATGGAGCAAGAAGTTGAATACCAAGGAGAGATAAAGAACCCATTGGCGTACAGCAATAAAGATCCTATTGGTGGTTGCAGATACCCTTAGTTTGTGACCCGCGGTTTCGTCAGTATGTATTCGAAACCGCAACAAGGAAAAGTCCATGATCATACCGGTTATTTTGTGCGCGGAATGTTGTGTATGTTTTACTTTATATGACATCGTAGTAATATGCACATAGTAGATGAGACCTTAATTAAACCAAATTAATTAAGTGAATTAATTTAAAAATTATTCCCACGCCAAAAATCGAGCCAAAATTGTCTCCTAATATTATAATGACGGTGAAGAGCCCTTGTTCGGATCCAACAGATCGACCACCGTCGGGAGTTGACCTACCACGGGTATATCGTTATTATCGAGATATGATCGTTATGAGATCTCATGAATATTGGGTTACGACTCGACTAAAGTCTTTCGGTGATTGGCCACCGTCAGGGCCGTCTGACTTTAGAGACAAGGGGTTGACTATCACATAGAGATGTGAAATGTCAAAGAGTTGACTAGTCAACCACTGGGAGTCGCATATGATGCGACTGGTAGGAGTACCTACCTTTCGAAATTGTCAAGATTGATTGACCACCGTCGGGGATTAAGGCGACTAGATTGGATCCCAGCCACTGAAGAATTAATCGAATTCTTGAAAGCCAATTGGGAATAGTTGGCTAGTGGGAGTAAAACCTTATAAAATTTTTAAGTGCAAATTTAGGGTTTTTATACATGAGCTTTTTACTTATTCTATCTTTATTTATTGTTGTAGAAAATGTTAAACAAATTGAACCTTCGTTTTATAATCGAAAACAAGCTTGATGAAACTAATTTTCTCGATTGGGAAAGGAACCTCAAAATCGTTTTGAGGCACGAGAAGATTGGCTATGTCTTGGACGAGGCCCTACCGGAAAAGCCCGCTGAGGGTTCGGCTGCGGATGCTGTCGAGAAGTATAACAAGCACTGTTCTGACAGTACTGATGCTACATGTATCATGCTTGCTTCTATGACACGTGAACTGCAGAAACATCATGAGTCTATGGACGCCTACACAATCATGGTCCACCTAAAGGAATTCTATGCTTCTCTGTCTCGCACTGAGAGGCACGAGGTCTCGAAGGCCCTGTTTAGTTGTAAGATGGCGTCTGGGACTGCTGTGGGGTCACACGTGCTTAAGATGATCGGGTACATAGAGAGGCTTGAGAAGCTGGGCCACAAGTTGTAACGAGAATTGAGTATTGACTTGATTCTGCAATCTCTACTTGATTCATTCTCGTAGTTTGTGATGAACTATCACATGAACAAGATAGATTGCTCCCTAGCGGAGTTATTGAACATGTTGAAGACTGCTGAGGGCACTGTGGGGAAGGGAAAACAAGTGTTGCTGGTCACTTCGAGCAAGGGCAAGGCAAAAGCCCAGAAGAAGTCCAAGAAGGCGAAGGCTGCACCTAAGCCAACGCCTAAGATAGCAAAAGACAAATCCAAGGATGCTTGCTTCCATTGCGGTGAGACCGGATATTGGAGGAGAAACTGCAAAGGCTTCTTGAGTACCAAGAAGAAGCATTATGATGCTTCGACTTCAGGTATATTTATGATTGAGATCAACATTACTTCTTCTAAGTCTAACCACTGGGTATTAGATACTGGTTGTGGTTCTCATATTTGTACGAATATGCAGGCACTAAGAAGAACTATAGATCTGAAGAAAGGAGAGGTGGACCTACGCGTTGGGAATAGAGCAAGTGTTGCTGCGCTGGCCGTAGGATTTTATTTTCTTTCATTGCCCAGTGGGCTAGTACTAGAACTTAATAACTGTTATTTGTTCATGCTCTTACGAAGAGCATTATTTCTATTTCTGCATTAGATGTTGATGGATTTTCTTTTACGTTTGGGAATAAATGTTGTTCATTTTCACGTGAAGGAATCTTTTATGGTACTGGCATACTTAGCAATGGTCTCTGCATATTAGATATGAATGTTGATGTACTTAATATAAATAACAAGAAAGCCAAAACAAATGACTTGAATGAATCCTACTTATGGCATTGTAGACTTGGCCATATAAATAAGAATCGCATTTCCAAACTCCATAAAGATGGAATGTTGGATCAATTCGATTACGAATCGTTTGATACATGCGAAGCTTGTTTACTTGGCAAGATGACAAAGTCACCATTTAGTGGCAAAGGGATAAGGTCCAATGAATTGCTTGAGCTCATACATACTGATGTTTGTGGCCCAATGTCAATTCAAGCCAAAGGAGAATACTCTTATTTTATCACTTTCACTGACGACCATTCACACTATGGTTATATATACTTAATGAAGTATAAATCTGAAGCTTTTGAAAAGTTCAAGGAATTCAGAAGTGAAGTGGAGAAACAACTAGGTAGAGAAATCAAAACACTTCGATCCGATCGAGGTGGAGAATACCTAGATGGAGAGTTTCAAAATTATTTGAAGGAGAATGGGATTCTACCTGAATGGACCCCTCCCGGAACGCCACAAATGAATGGTGTGCCTGAGAGGAGGAACCGCACCTTGTTAGACATGGTGCGATCCATGATGAGCTATGCAGTTCTCCCAAAATCGTTTTGGGGGTATGCTCTAGAAACCGCATCCTATACACTGAACCGAGTTCCATCAAAGACGGTCGAGTCCACTCCCTATGAAGTGTTCAAAGGGAAGAAACCAATACTAGGTTACATGAAACCTTAGGGATGTCCAGTTTATGTGAAACGGACCATGCCTGATAAATTGAAACCTAGATCTGACAAATGTCTATTTGTGGGTTATCCTAGGGAAACCAAAGGGTACCAATTTTACCACCCTGAGGAACAAAAGGTGTTTGTTGCCAGGACTGGCCACTTTCTGGAGAAAGATTTATTCTGGATAGGTTCAGTGGGAGTAAAATTGATCTTGAAGAAATCCGAGACCCACTTATGAATGACAGTCCATTGATGGAAGTAGAGAAGACCCCACATACAGATGTGGGGCCACCCTCTACCATAAGCACACTAGCACCTCGAAGATCCACCAGGGAACGCCGTGAACCCGAAAGGTGTTAGTAATATCATCCGCAGCGGAAGCGATTTAAGGGATCTAGATCTATATAATACACGTAATAAAACAACTAGATCTATTCTACAAGGGGGATGTAGAGCATACCTCTTGGATCTCAAAATCCAAGTTGAAGAACCGCAAAAGGATGAATGTGAAGGTGTGAAGAGCACCACAGTCTTCCGATCGTGTGATCCAAGCAATTCCCGGTGGAAGGAATTCTCGACTCGAACCCTTCCGATATGCTACCCGGAAAAATCTCCAAGATTTTCCCTTTCTTTCCCTTGGCCGAAAATTTTCTTTCTCCTCTCTAAGAGGTGAAAGTCGAAAATTAAGTGTGTTGTTTAATGCTTGGGAGAACTCTCTTTATATAGGAGAGTAAAACTTAGCCTCCAATGATTTAATAATTAATACAAAATCAATTATAATAATCCCATTAAATAAAAGATAATCCCATAATATTCTAGAACAAATCTAGAATAATATTTATCTTTATTTCTTTCCATAAATATTTATCCAATAAATATTTTGTGCACATGTCTTATTAATCCACAAGAAAACTAATTTCTTGTTGACTAATCATCACACTTGGCCGAAAATTTCATTATTGACCTAGTCAATATTATTTTCGGCCACAACACACTTTTGGGCCAAGATTATGAAAAATGTCTTTTCCACATATTTAATTATTTAGCCCAACTAATTTAATAGTCCACTAAACAATTAATTCACATATCGTTTTAATAAAGTCCAACAAGAACTAAATTAATATTATTAGGATTCGACGTCCGAGAATAGCTATGCTATATTAGGAGGCACGTCGGGGACCATGGACTAATAATCAGCGGCTCCGATAAATCAAATAAATAATTATAGAATAATTATATTCGATAAATCAATCACAGGAATATGCCACCATAATCCCGTGACTGCACTCCTCCGATTATAAGATTATATTTATCTCCTCACGAGAATAATAATAAGCGTCAATTGATACAATCATTACATATGGATTAATCCTCCATAGACTGTTCATTCTAAATCGGGAAGTTACCGTTAACCCTTTTCAGAACCTCTTATCCTTATTTACCATTAACCCCTAGTGATCAATTAATTCATACAACTCACTGGTAGCTAATCAGTGTAATATGAACTCGCGCGATCGATCAGTTTCTAGGATTAACAAATAAGAGAACTGTCTTTCTACTTCCATAAATGGAAGGAATGGATTCCGTATCTGTGATAACACAGACTACTCACTCAATCCAGTACAATGCCAAGATGGGGTAATTCAGACCACAGACTCAGTGTAATCCTTAACCGTCAAGTCAAACTTCATACTGATTCAAGCAGTTGACTGTGATCACCTCAGGATTAAGATATATCCATAAATATGATCATCCATTGATTCAATAAGACTTCTCGATTACGGAATTATATCGTGAACTCTAATCAAATCGGTCCAGCCCTATATGATATATCTATCATATATAAATGCCCCATTAGGTTCTCTTAACCGAAAGTCCGGATAAGACAATCACACCTATTGTGTTATGGGCGCATTAATAGCACGTTAAAGGAGAGACCCGATACTCTCGTTTAACTTCACTACGGGCTAATTGTATTTTAAGTACATCTTCACTAACTCAATCCTCCCGTGTATATACCATACACTGAGTTAAGTGATTACATAAACGATATACTTTAGGGTTTTCTGCAGTGTAAATACTATTGTCACATCGGTGATTATGAGAATAATAAATATGAATAATAATATCATTTCATTTATTAAATAAAATAATTACAAAAATTGTCTTTCGGGCATCACACCTAACAAAAGGTACACTGGAGTGTATCTCATGGATGATGAGGACCCTAGAACTTATGAGGAAGTGCTATTAAGGCATGACAAAGAGAAATGGCTGGAAGCCATGAATTCTGAAATGGAATCCATGAAAGACAACCAAGTTTGGAACTTAGTTGATCCACCTGAAGGAATAGTTCCTATAGGGTGTAAATGGGTCTTTAAGAGAAATACCGACATGGACGGTAACGTGACTACCTACAAGGCTAGGTTAGTGGCAAAATGTTATAAGCAAAGACAAGGAGTTGACTATGACGAAACCTTTTTGCCTGTTGCCATGTTAAAATCCATTAGAATTTTGCTCGCTATTGCAGCATACCATGATTACGAAATCTGGCAGATGGATGTGAAAACAGCTTTCCTTAACGGGAACCTGTCTGAGGAGGTGTATATGACACAGCCTGAGGGTTTCACAACCAATGACGCCAGGATGGTGTGTAAACTGCAAAGGTCCATTTATGGATTTAAGTAAGCTTCTCGGAGTTGGAATCTTCGCTTTGATGAGATAATCAAACAGTTTGATTTCATCAAGAACGAAGATGAGCCCTGTGTTTACAAGAAGGTTGGTGGGAGTGCCATTGTGTTCTTAGTGCTTTATGTAGATGACATATTGCTCATAGGGAATGATGTGCCTATGTTACAATCGGTCAAAGCTTGGTTATCCAAGAACTTTTCAATGAAGGACTTGGGTGATGCAGCCTATATTCTAGGAATAAAGATCTATAGAGATAGATCTAAAAGGTTGCTTGGTCTGTCGCAATCCACCTACATAGACTAGATGCTGAAGTGATTCAGCATGGAGCAGTCCAAGAGAGGATTGCTGCCCATGTCACATGGGGTCTACCTGTCAAAGGGAATGAGTCCTAAGACAGAGGAGGAAAGGGCACAAATGAGTAAAGTCCCTTATGCTTCGGCAATCGGGTCTATCATGTATGCCATGTTGTGCACAAGACCTGATGTCTCGTACCCTCTTAGTATGACTAGTAGGTACCAGTCCGATCCAGGTGATGGTCACTGGATTGCTGTGAAGAATATCCTTAAGTACATGAGACGTACTAGGGATATGTTCCTGGTTTTCAGGAATGATGATTTAGTATTACGAGGTTACACAGATGCCAGTTTCCAAACTGACAAGGACGACTTTAAGTCGCAATATGGATTTGTTTTCACGCTTAACGGCGGAGCAGTGAGCTGGAAGAGTTCCAAGCAGGAGACTACTGCAGACTCTACAACGGAAGCCGAATACATAGCAGCCTCGGAGGCGGCAAAGGAAGCAGTTTGGATGAAGAAGTTCATTACTGAACTTGGTGTGGTTCCCTCCATTGAATGTCCAGTGCCTCTGTAATGTGATAATAATGGAGCGCTATCTCAGTCAAAGGAACCAAGGTCTCATCAGAAGTCCAAACATGTGCTACGGCGCTATCACTTGATTAGAGAGATAGTAGATAGAAGAGATGTAAAGATAGTGAAAGTCCGTACGGATGATAACATAGCTGATCCGTTAACCAAGGCATTGTCTCAAGCAAAGCATGAGAAACATGTTCACTTGCACGGGCTTAGGCATATGGGTGATTGGCTTTAGGCCAAGTGGGAGATTGTTGGAAAGGTGTCCTAAACCCAATCGGGTTGGACCGGATCCGACCGGATCGGGTCATTTACAGTCTATTTAGTTCATGTAATAACTTTATTATGTTTAATAAAAGCACTTATGTTATTGTATATTGTTTATCTTCATGTTATTTGTTGTATATATATATAGTAACGTCCCTAGTGTCAATCTGTGATAGAGAAGCCATGATAGTGATTATGGTTGATGAGATCCAATCCGAGCAAACTGCTATGATCAGATTTTTTTTAAAGATAATTAGCAAAACATGAAAAAACAATGCTAGACAAAGTCTCTTTTTAAAATGCAGCAATTGCGGTTAAGTGTTATCTATTGTATCTTGTGTTTGTTACGGTGGAAAAAATATTTTGTTTATTACACCTATTGTCTTTTAGGTTAGGTAAAATTTTATGACAACATAATATACAAAAATATGTCCTAACAAGGTAAAAGAATGCCATTTCCTTTAATAATTAATTCTAGACCAAGTAATTGCTCCATGATTTGTTGGTGCATGTATATGTATATTTTGAGGGTGTTTATTCCACTTCATACCGACATTTGTATTGGCATCACCGTGCCTTGCACGGTGAGTAATGCCACTAGTTTTATTGTTAAATATAATAATAGGTAGATAAAATACACACTTTTGTTTGACGATTAGAGTTAAAATCATTGTACGTAATCATATTAAAGGTTAAATTCAAAACATTAACACAAAAAGTATCCAAAGATACTTAACTCGACCTTATCAAGCAAATTCATTATTCCAAAACCTACATAAAATAATTATTTTTTTTTAAAATAAACATAATTAAATTCATGGCTCAATCAATAGTTGTTTGTAATTTGTGTAGTATTAGCGCATGCAGCAGCAAGCACGACCAATTATGGAAGGCAAACATAAAACTCCAGGTTGTCCACACATTTCCTCGCAATCAAAATCACCTCTGCATAAGCCCACCACAACACATGATTCGGACACCACATTCTTAGCCACGGCATCGATCTCCAAATCTGTCACACCCACATAAATATATATATATATGACACAATGTTAGTTTTAAATGTTTAAAAAACAATTAATAGCACTTACTCCATCCGTTTTTTTCTTTTTTTATTCTGTAAAAAATGATAAAAATAACAAAATTATCTTGCAACGAGTGCAAAAGAAGAATAGAAAAGAAAAAAGTGTATACCACGGGCAGATGCAACGAGTGCAATGCCTATGAAGATGAAGACGAGTAACTGCAAAAATAATCTGTTTGATCCCATTGGAATATATATAGAATAAAATGATGAATAAAAGGAGTTTTGGACAAGAGAGCTAATACAATCCGCCCTTTATATATAGAGAGTATATATAATGAAAATAATTGGAAGAAAATGTATATATTCAATTGATTTCAAGATCTCGATATATATATATATACAAGGAAATGATATAAACAGTTGTAAAATACTAATTTTGTAAAATACAATGAATTATCCCTTGATTCATGCATGAAATTCCTACACCCATTTAATTTAATTTAATTTAAATTTTTTTTTTTTTTTTTTTTTTTTTTTGAGGGGTCCCTGCACCCATTTAAACTCTACCTTTTTCATCACTGCTAATGAACTTCTTTAAAATAATATTCATTTTTATTATTATTGATCATTTAACTTCCATCTGCATATTTTATTAACCTTTTAATTACCACTACAACTTAAAAAGAAAATACTACTATAAAATTACACTACTTTACGAAAAGAAAAGAAAATTAAATTAACAACATTACACAACATTTAAAATTTCCGATTCATTTTATTTTACGTAATATTTTATGTAGACAAAATATAGTAGATGTATCATTTTCGTTTTGAAAAAATGATACATAATCATGATCAACGGACGTGGTGTTTTTGGTTTGTTGAGTTTTTTTTTTGTCAACATAAAATATAACCCCCCCCCCCCCCCTATATATATATATAATTTGAACCACAATTTTAAATAATAAACTAAAATCCAACAAACCATAAAAATCCTTTTTTTTTTGTCGGAAACGAAAGGAGGGAGGGAATCGAATCCGGGTCTCCAACCACCGGAGCCCGGATAGTAACCACTAGGGTATGGGCTCTTGCCCTATAAAATCCATTTGTCGATCATAAGTTAGGTATCTTTTATGTAATCAAATGGTGTAAACTTATCATTTACTAAAGCGATAATGATATGTCTACTCCATTTCGTCACATAAAACATACATAAAATGATCTGAAACAAACGTTTTAAATAAAAAATGAACTATCAAAAAATAAATGAAAACCTAGACCAGAAACACAATGTCGGTTGATCGTGAATTATGTAACTATTATATAAACTAGGTGGTACAAACTTTTCATTTTTTTAAAACGAGAATGATACGTTTACTCAATTTCGTTTACATAAAATATACGTCAAATGATATGAACCACACTTTTAAATATTCTATATAATTTTGTAATTTTTTTTTTGGAAGTAGTGTAATGTTGGATTTTCTTTTTTAGGATTGTATTTTGCTTTTTATAATAATCATAGTGTAAATTTTTTTTTTTCAGAAACGAAAGACACACATATTTTAAACTACGCTCCAAGCGGGGTTCGTAGTCTGGTCTCTCTACTGGATAGTCAGGTTAGACCCTAGTGGAAACCACTAGGGCAATGTACCTTGTACAAGTTGAAAAAACTGCAGATGGAAGTTGAATGATAAAAGAATAAAAATAAATATAAATATAAAGGAAAAGAGGTCAAATTAAGGCATGAATGTTAAAAGGGCCGAAAAAAAAATAAAAATTTGTTAGCAGTGATGAAAACGGTAGAGTAATTTTGGGTAAGGTAAGGGCACCTGGTGTGGCATACATCATGCGCGAGAATCAATCGACAAATATTTACACTAATGACAAAATATTAACAATGATTTTTTGCAACTCTTTTTGGAGGGAAATTTTATTTCTTTAGGGCATTCACACAAGAATTCTTATTTTTTATCCCTAAAATAATATAAAATAATACATATCTTCCTCTGAAAAAAAATATTGAAGAAAAAATTTATTTTTTATCTTTATTTTAGGAATAGGGCACCGTATATAGATTCGGTTACAAATGCCCTTATATCCGTGGTTTATAAGAATTTCACCATTTTTGAACGTAGTAGTATCTGCTGACAAAAAAATAATAATTCATATATAAACCGCGATTGAGTCGATCAATGTTCAGCTCCATATGTTATTCCCATTAATACAATATAAACCAATTAATAAAATTGGGGCCTTTATTCTATCACCGCACCATTCTACTTTTTCACAACATCAAAAAGTAAAATCTACAATTGTACCACAGTGAAATTCAAACATTTTTTATTATTTATTTACACCACGTTTCTACTTTACGTCACGTTTTATACCTTTTCTACTCCGTTTTTTTATTACAAAATACTCCTTAATTTTTTATACCTTATATCCCACAACCCTACCTACAAACCACATAATTCCACTCCAACAAAATATCTTCATCTTCATAAACTCATTCCACAAACCATTCATCTTCATAAATTCTTCAACTTCATCATCATTATATTCATCACCCTAGCTCATCATACTAAATCAGTGTATTCATCACCCATCATCATCACAAAATCCTTCATCTTCAAAGTATATCACCATCATCTTCTTCTTCATAATCAACATATTCTTCATAAAACTCTCATCGGAGAAATTGGAGTTTCAAACAAAATCAATGAAATTGGTGTAATAGACATGTTAAAATGGTTTAATGTACATGAAATTTAGTGTATTGAACTCTTATTTTTGCTATGGTGAACGAATGTTGCAACAGTTCAAACTTTTTATTTTGCCCATATTAAAACGACATTACCAAAGTCGAATGTATGACATTCGACCTTGCGAGAAGTCGTTTTGTGCATGATCGACCTTCTCAAAGTCGAATGTCACACATTCGACCTCCATACTGTCAATTGTGGCTCAAAAAAATCGACATTTTTAAAGTCTATTGTTGTACAATTGACCTTCGAGAAGTTGATTGTAAAACAATCGACTAATAGTCGAATTGATCTGGACTATATAAAATCGTGATTTTTTTCTCCAATCCACTTTCAAATCCAAAATTGTCAATCCAATGTTGTTTAAAAGCCTATTTCAATCTTTAATTTCTTTTGAAAATATATGCTGAAAATAGAAAAGGGGTTTGGTGATATGCGAATGGGTTTGGGTTTGAAGATGAAAATGAACATTAAGATGAAGATGATGAAGAACATATATGAAGATATACGAAAATGGGTTTGGTGATTGGAAATGGGTTTGGTGATTGGAAAATGAGTTTCGGTTTGAAGATGAAGATGAATATGAAAAGATGAAGAAGATGAAGATGAGGGATTTTTGTAATTTTTAAACGATCGAGGGGAGATATAAAAATATATAAATCTTGTGGTAGTAAGAAAATGTTTGGCAAAAATGTGTGTGTGTGTGTTTTTTTTTTTTTTTTAATTTTGAAATAAAAGTGTGGTATGTTGATAGATTTCAAAATTTTCAAAAATTAAGTGTGGCGCAACAAGTAAATGTCGTATTTTTTCATTGAGGTTTGGTACAATGATAGATTTGTAATAGTGTGAATAGAAGCCCCCTAAATTAATATAGGCTTCAACCATGATCAAGTGTGGTAAGAGCACATGCAGGAGGCTAACCATGTACAATGTCACGTTTTCTTGAAATAATCAAAACTTGCCTACATGGCTACATTGGCTATACTTTTATCCTTTATCCACTACAATAACAAAAAAAACCCACTACCACTTTTACTATTAAAATTTACTAATTTCCCACCTATTGAAACAACCCTTGAATCCAGAAACTACCTTTGAATTTTTTGCGAGAACTTTTTTTTTTACATCTTAACAATGAAAGTTACACTGAAAAAGAAAATCATAGAAATAGAACTAGCTACCACAACCTTTATTGCCCAACTTTCACTAAGATGCATCAGACACAAAAAAAAATTATAATGTATGCTCCAACCCGTCTTCTATTCATCAAGAAAAGAAAACCAAAACCTCGTTTCAGATAATCCTTTGCCGATTTACAACACAAAACAAAGAAAATAGAAAGATCGCCAGTAAAGTAAGCTAATTGAGAGTAAATAAAGTCATCTTGATTTTGCAAAAAAACAAAAAAAACTAACAAACAAACAAAAACACTGAATTGCACATTATTTTTGCCCACAGAAAATGTCTCTTTACTGGACCTAGATTTACAGATATGAATTGCACGGAATTATAGAGAGATAGGGTGAAAGGGGAGGAATGCAGAAAGATACGAGAAATGGAGGGAAGAATGAAAGAATATATGGAGGGAACTTATGGAGAGAATGGGGGTTTTCTGTTCATTAATTTGATTTTTTATTCATAGGAGGGGGAGAGGGAGGGAGGTGAGCAGAACCACTTCCCTATCCACTTCGTCTAAGTTCCCCACGTGTATTTTTCTCTTATTACAGCTCCTTATTTTTTTTCCCATTGTCTATTTAAAAAAATGTAGCATTTACGATGGCTTTTTTTTTGCCTATTGCATGTGCTCTAAGATATGAAATGAAACATGACGTGATCAATCAATTGTTGTAATAAACAGGTAGGTCAAAATATTTTCATAATATCCCGAATTATTAAGAGGAAACCTGTTCAAAATACACTTAAAAATGTTTTCTTCATACAACCAATTTTTTCACGCTATAATTTATATACACCGTCCAAAATACCATGGTACGTACCGTCATATTTTACTTCCACCCTTTCTATTTTACTACGGAATACTGTTCTATTTAACACGGTACCGTGCGTGTTCTTTATAACATGGTATCGTGCTATTTAAAAAAAAGATTATCTTAAAAAATTTATGATTAGATACATGACCAAACATCCTTCTTCTCCATTTTTCTCAACCCTCCTCCCGTTTTTCTCCATCATCCGTTTTCTTCTCCGGCACCACTCATCCATCTCCAAAAATCAGCCTTTTCTTCTTCTTCACATTTTACAGGTACATAAATCATCATTTCTTCTCCACCATTTTGGGGATGAAATGTTGGGAAATCTTCTTCAACATTTCCGGGTAGAGATGTCGGGCAATTTCTGGAAAGAAAAATAATGCAAAAATCAACTCGTGGATTTGTTAAACACCGTTTGCTGTTGCATATGTTGTTTTTATAATTTTTTTATTTGATTTACCTTCAATTTCTTAGCTTTTATAAACCATTTATGAATGAGGTTTTTTTACCTTCAATTTCGTAGATTTAAGGATTATGTTTTGGAAACCCCTGAACACTCGACCCGATTGCATTTTTGTTTTGTTTTGAACAACTATGAGTCCGGTAGTGACTAACCGACTATCATCTATGCCCTTTAATCAATAACTGGATTTCATTGATCAATGCTTATGTAAAATTGTGTTTTTGGAGCTGTGTATTTATCATTTTTGGACCGCTTATGAAGTAAATCACATGTAGTCCAGTTCTTGTATAATTAGGTTCTGGTTATTGAAACTTATCAGATTCTTTGTCAAGCTGAGATCTGTGGCTTGTGTAATTTTAACTCTTAAGAAAAGCAGATTAAGTGTTCCTGTAATTTCTACTAACCATGCCTTGTCATTTGAGTTCTATGATCGGTTCTTAAGGTCACTAACAATGTTGAATGGCAGGAAGCTGACTTATTTGTATGTCCATTTGCTCATTAACACTAAAAACTCGATCCTATCATTCAAATCCCGTAATTATCTCCTAAAATAAAAGGTAAATCATATACTTGAGGGATACGAACATAAAGTCCATCATGTACACGACACAGGCATGCCTAAGGCATAAGACCCTCTTCATAAACGATCCTATGAACTATGAAGAGACTTGATTCCTGAATAACTACAGGATACATAGGCAACTTGGGAACATAATCTCAGGCTCAGTCTAAACACATTCTAACCACCCTCCTCTCCATATTTTTTTTTCCAGATTTCTAGGATCTTGATTCATCATCACTAGGAAATATGACCCTGATTATTATTCGACGAGATCCAGCATCGCCAAACAAGATCCTGCTCAGATTCATGATGCATTGATACCTCTTTATCTGAATAGTCAGATCTTAAGAGCAGTGCAAGAGTCATTTGCAATTGAGCTAGCAGAAAGGATGAAACCACTAACAATGCATTGGAATCGAACCTCTGAAGGTGTTGAACGCAGTTGAAGAAGACACAGCCGAAGAAGACACTGGCCGGAGAAGAGACACACACCCCCACTGCCACCGACGTGAAGCCCTCGTCCAATCCCGCTAAGATCAAACAGAGGCAATCCGAACAGCAGCCGGAGAAAGAGAAAGCAGCCTGCAAAACGCAGGCAAGGACCACAAGCCGCCGGCAAGAAACCAGAGGCCGGACCAAGCTACCACCGCGGAGAGAGCAGTTGCTTATAATTAGAAAAGACAGGTGACCGAAAATCAGGGGAGAGATATTGGAGACTGATGCAGAAGCTTAAAGAATCACGTAATGTCTGTTTTATTTTTGGTGTGTTATGGATTTTTTTTTTCTTGTTTTGGTGTGGTATCTTCAAGTTAGCAAACTAGAAATTCTAAGAAACTGGGGACTGATCAAACCAGGGTCGATAAGCAGAAATAAACATCATTATCTTTTGATACTGTTATGATAACATATAGTATGCGGAGTGATTTACGAGCAATCCGTAATTACAGGGTAGAATTACAGAATAAGAACACAATAAAATAAAAATACGATGCATAAAGTAACGAAATAGAAATCAAAACCAAGGCGAGTGTAACATTATTTCCTCAAGACAAATTGCCCTGGTCTCGTGCCAATGGTTGCAACAACTGTCTCTAAAAATACAACGGTTTCACATCTCATATTTAGATGCACTTCAAAAACCCGAGCTCCGGTGAACTTACTGAGCGTCCGGACTTCTCTTCGACGACTCAAGAACTATGGCTTATATGAGACTTTTGTAGTGGATAATACAAGAGAAAATTCAATATCTAATTCACATTCATAGAAGTTTCTTATATAGTGGATATGAGGAGCTTAATTAGCCAACTCAACAACTTGTTCTTAAGAAAAGAAACAAATCAACGAAATTAATTAACCGCATTAATGGCCGATTTGATTAGATCACGTATGATCACGTTCACACACAATCCCATATTGTTCTAACCGTCTTAATTAAAGTAAATTAAAATTAATTTTTGGTTTAATTTCATTAGAAAATTTTGCCTAAAAATTAATATTAATTAACAACTCCAACTTGAACTGAGCCGAGCCGAGCCGGACAGCATGCGACATGCACGTGTGTTGAACCAAGAGCCATTTAAGTCCTCTCTAATGATGTTAAATGAACAGAGCCGCTCGTGAACAAGCTCGTGTTCGGCTCATTAGTGTTCGTGATCGTTTGTTCGTTTAGCTTAACGAGCCGAGTTCGAACATGATTGTAGGCTCATTTGCATAACGAACGAACACGAGCTTGGTTCGCGAACGTTCGATTATGTTCGCGAACGTGCTTATATAAATACATCAATTTACAGTAACCCTGACTCAAAAGAGGATAATTCATTCATTCATCTAATAGATCTTATAGATTGAATTTATATAATATTTAGATATTTTTATAGTAATTTTAGTTGTATAATATATGTAATTTTAATGTCTAACTTGTTATTTTTACATTTGCACTTTATGTTTTATATTTTAACAAACCGAACTCGAGCCGAAAGACAAAAAATATGTTTAACGAGCCGAGCTCGGACATAATTTTTTGTTCGTTTAACAAACGAACGAGAGCTCGTGAGCTAAACTCTCGGCTCGGCTCGTTAACAGCTCTAGTCCTCTCTCTCATACAATAGTGCTCTCGCCCTTTGGGGCACTTTCCAATATTGAGCTAAGGAAACCCAATTGAGCAACATAGGCGAGAGAGTTAAGTCCTCCTTTCAACTCCTCTCTCACATACACATTCTACCAACTTTAGGCATTGATTTACTGTTCACCCGATATCCGAATCGAGTGATTCAAAAGTCCATCATCAATTACTCCGAAATGAGTATTTAATTACATCATTAACTCTTGATGACATATATCGGAGTCTATCCGAATTAACGTTAAAGTTGACTAGTCAACCTACAAATGGGCTTTTTCTCCAACAGATACAAAATAAGATATTGAAAAGAATCACATTCGGCGAACGAATCTACCGTTGAGGTCAAACACGTTTGACCTTTGTAAAATTGAATGTTGAGCTTATATTTGACTTTTAAGAGTGTTGATAGGAACCAACTTTACAGTACATTTCTGTACAGTTCAGCCCACGATTATCACATTTCTGGCATGTTTCGCGTGAGTTTAGACCCTATTTTGAGTATTAAATGAGGTTTTATTGCACGGCGAGTGACTGTCGGTTTTTCGTAAACTCGACCTTATTTTAGCATTTTATACTTGTTTTTCCCGAGCACCCGTAGTTTGCGGGGTTATGCATTTGCTTGTTGTTTTCATATGGATGCAGGACTAGGGTGTCTCGAGGGCCTGAAAGGCGAGAATTATGGAGTTTAGAAGTGCCCGAGGCGAAACACGGAGGTTGAAGGTGAAAAAAGTGAAGATTTTGGGTCACGTGGCTGTCCGGACGGACAAAAACCTTTCGTCCGGACGGCTAACTCTCTGGAAATTGGGAAAACTTTGATGAAGAATTCGTCCGGACGGACAGAGCCAGCGTCCGGACGGACAGAGCCAGCATCCGGACGGACAGAACCATCGTCCGGACGGACAAGAGCATTTCATCCGGACGGACATCTATGCATCCGTCCGGACACCTGGAAAATCAAGAACAGTCCGGCCGGACATGGAGGATATCCGTACGGACATAGGACTTTCTATATAAAGCTGCTCATTTCACACACAGACGGGGACAGAGTTGAAAAAGTAGATATCAAGTTTCCCTTTTTAGCTTTTTGGATATTTTGGGCGATTTTCTTCGTCTTTTAGAGTTAGACTAAGTATTTTATATCATTAGAATCCTCATTTAATCCTCTCTTTGATCTATTAACTTTTAGCTTCGATCCGTAACTTTTCACTTGACGAAAATTCGATCTTTTGTAAGCACATTTGGCACCACCTTCAAGTTGAGTAAAGTAAGTATGTTCTTTTGTTATTTTATTGTTGTTGTGATGTTTTTCTTCCGTTTTAATTGCTTAGATTCGATTATGAGTAGCTAGATTCTTCGTATGGTTGAACTATGTGAAGGCGGGTGAAACACCGTTAGATTGATGAACCGGGAGGTAGTGTAGTGCGTAAATAAACGTTCTAATTGATAATCTGTATCTCGAAACTTGTTTGAATCGTTTTTGAGCTAGATTGATCACCTAGTCCACCATTGCACACACTTAGCTTATAAATGTATGTTGCGGCGACGTGTGGGAACGGGGTTTCAGGACCGTAGAGATTTTGGACTTGAAAGGTAATTTGACACCTACCCGTGTACTAGATTGACGCCCTAGTCATCAAGTCCAGTTCTAATACGGGGTTTGTCCTATGAGTTATCGTTAGACGGCAAGGTAGAGTAAGGCACACTCCCGGGGTAATCTGTTTAAGGGTAAAGTAATCCGTTGGATCGTAGTTCGGCCATACTTCTTTTAATTGTTTAGAATTTTGAGTAGTGTAATCTTTCTTTTATGCAATAGTATAACTTCATATCTATCTGTTTGACCTGAACTGAGTGCTAAGTCAACTGTGGTACTCAAAAACCAATCTCTGTGGGTTCGACCTCGGACTCCTCAAGCACTATCCTACAATCGACCCGGTCCACTGCCGGTTAGAAAGTAGATTTTGCTAAGGTTTCGAGTTTTTACTTGATTGACCGGACTTAGAAAATCCGCTTATCAAGTGTAATGTCCCCAAAATAGATTCGTTGGGGTGCATTTAACAACTGCATGCCCTTAAATAATAATAGATGCGTGTGAGTTGCGATAGGGAAATAATAGAGTTACTCCCTTAAATCTAAACTATTTTTACACCCAACAAAATCTTATGGTTGTGATTGTTTTAAGATTTTTATAAAAAAAAAAAATTACAAGTGAAAAATATGTGGTGAGATGATGATGTTGTAAAAATTATGTAGACTTAAATGAGTAACTCTATCATTGCCCGGTGCGATAAAGAGAAAAAGATGCATTAAGGTAGCATTAAATTGAAATCACAGGCAACAGAGGCGTTTTTCTAAAATCTTACCAAGACGACATAAATGCATATGAAAGGTAGATGTAATTTACATGGGATAATTACACTTTGGTTTGTTCCCATATTTTGGTTTATATTCTCACAACTATCCTCTATCTTTAATATTGATATTTTTGGTCTCCTAACTATATTTTTTATTACATTTTTAAGACACTTAGCATTTTGCCTAATGTCGGATCCATTAATAAGTGTCCAAAAAATGTAAATTAAAAAATATATATAGTTAGAGGACCATTTAAAATTATGAAAAAGACAAGGGTCATGACGATCCAAAAATCGTCAGGGTAAATTTTTAGGGTTCTTTCTCTTGATGATAACCTACGGATGCTCTAAAACTATGAAAGAAGATGGGGTGATTTGGGATGTTTTAGACTGCACTTGATAGTGATCAAACTGCCTACGTACCCAATGCTGAGATTGGAATCAAGTCTCCGTAGTTCCTTAGGGATTGTTTACATAGAGGGGCTTGTGCCCTAGAGTTAGCGTGTGGTGTGTCTGTGATTGACACAGATTGACGTGTTCCCTAAGGAAATGGATTATGATTAGTTAATCTTCTTCATTCTAAGGGATAGTTATAGTATTCAAATATTTTTGTTAAGTGATAAAGATTGGAGCCTTAATGACTCGGGATTCTTTCCATAAGTATCAATTTATCACGCACATGGGAAATATGATTAAGAGTTGACTCTGGCCGACTTAGATGACCAGAGCTAGATTGGTTGAAACCTCATACGCTTGAGCCGACCCGAAGAGGAGAGTAGCCAAGCTGGAATCAGCTCGGACACACGTAATAGAATGGTAGGTCTGAGAGGGACCTAACCATGACCGACAAGATCGGTCATGGGTAGAATAGAGTACAAGTGTCGACCGACCTCTAGAGGTCTGGACTGAACCCGGATTTACCCACGACTATTGGAGGTTGGTCCCGAGCAATGGTCGACCTGAAAGGGGATGGGGCGAGTAGTCGGGCTATTCTAGTCCGGCCACTGGAACACCAAGCACCGTTCTTTCCATACTTAATGTTGAGCCACTAAAGAGGTGCCACCTAGGTAGGTTCAATTCTTGGCATCGTCATAAGCCCCCCAGATCCAGCCAAGCTTTGGTTGGTTGGCTCGGATCTGCCTATGTGGTGGCTCAACTCGGATGTTTAACTTATAGGGTTTGAAGTCGCATTGCCAGGTGGAAATGCTAGCTGTAATGTCATTATAGCTGTACCGGGAATTGAGGCATCGTTGCCCACTAACTAAGGCCGTTTCTCGAGGTAAGTGAAGGGTTATAACCCATCATATCAATCGTTTCATAACTACACGGACTATTAAATCATAAGATCTACTGCCGGCTGTTGACTTCCATTCTTCGTCACCTAATATTTACTTTGCAAGTAAGTTTCCTTTCTTCTCGTAACTTAGCTTTGTAGCTTGATTTTCTTTGTCTCTAGATATAAATCTTATTTTTGCTGGAATCCTAAGTTCGATTTCTCCGAGATGGCTATTGCAAATAGTAGAGACGTTGGGTCTATCATAAATCAAGAAGACCTAGATGAGATATGTGAGCAGTATGGGATTGATAAGGCAAGATTTCCTCTGAAGCTGCCTTCGGAGCCGCATTTATTTGCTCCGGACCCGCCGGAGGGTTTCTGTACGGTTCACCAGGAGTATTTTGAGGTGGGCTTAAGGCTACCTTTTTGCCCGGCGCTCCTTGCCGTACTCCGGTATTATGGGCTCGGGATTCCCCAGATAGCACCCAATGGCATCAGGGCCATTATTGGATTTGCTATTTGGTGCAGGTTGCTAAACATAAAGTTTGGCGTAAAGAAGTTTAGGTACTTCTACCACCGCGTATGGGTAAAGGACCACCCATGCCGGTAATACTTTTCCAGGCTGCAGGGAAACCTTTCTGATATCCCCATACTGCCCCCTGGAAAGGATTCTTTCAAAAGATGGAATGAGAGATTCTTCTATGTGCGTCACGAGGATCATCCGAGCTAAGCGTGTGGAACATGGTTGATTTGGACAAAGATGATCGTCCGAAGTTACCGGACATGTGGATGGAGAAGATTCAGGAATCAGGACACTCCATTGAGTGGCAGAATCTGTATGACGATCTAATCGCAGCTGCTCGTCTGGAAGATGCGGGGCCCGACCCTTACGTTTAGTTTACCAAGGCCGAATGGTAGTCCTGTAGGGTCTTTTCCTTTATAACTTAGCTTTGCTGTTGTATTTTTTCCTTTGTCCGACTAACGCTTTGTTTATATTTACAGTGGCCGACTTTGCTGACCTGCTAGCCGGAGCAGAGAGAGAAGTGGTGG
The DNA here is from genome assembly GCA_024500145.1 of Gentiana dahurica var. dahurica. Classification (NCBI taxonomy): domain Eukaryota; kingdom Viridiplantae; phylum Streptophyta; class Magnoliopsida; order Gentianales; family Gentianaceae; genus Gentiana; species Gentiana dahurica. The sequence continues at coordinate 27,569,485 of CM044902.1, forward strand.
TTCGTCCGCCCGTGCTGACGCCAGCCGTTCGGATTATTCCCACGGAGGATCCTGTAATGGAAGAGGCAGGTACTTTATCTGCTGCTCCCCCTCAGGAGCAGGTCGACCCGAAAGATGCTGAGGAGGTGGCGGAGAGAAGCCTGACGCTAGGGAAGAAAGGACGGACGAGGCCGACCCCACACGATGGTCACCCCCTGAAGAGAGGCAAATCTAAGGCTTCCGAGAGGACTCAGGAGGAAGCTGCTTCCGAGCAACTGCGGGTTGGCAACATGTCTGACGAGGAGTTGGCGATCATTGGCTGCAAGACTGTGGAGCTGATAAGCATTCCGTTCTTACTCCATTTTTGTTTTAGAACTTAGCTGCTTGTAATCCTAATTTGTTCTCTCTGTTTATTCAGGGTGGCACGATTGGATATGAGGTTTTCAAGAGGTTGGGAAAGGCCGCTGCAGACCTAGCTGCCCAAAAGAATAAGATTGCCGAGCTGAGGCAGACACGGGAAGAGCTCAAGGCGGCCGCTAAGCTTAGGGATGCAGAAGTGAAGGCCCTGTAAGCTCAACTCTTAGCTCTGGAGGAAGAGCTGAAGTCATTGGCGAGTGAGCTTGCTGAGGAGAAGAAGATGAAAAAGGAGGAGGTTGCCGACTCCAAGCGAGGGTAGCCGATCTGGAAGCTGTGATTCCGGTTTGGTGTGCCGAGGCCATTCAAGAGTACAAGGCTTCGGTAGAGTTTTCCGAGGCCTTGAAGGTGTTGTTGATCCCGGTCTTTAACCATGGGTATATACAGGGAGTGGACGAGGCGATGATCCAATACTCTTCCCTTGTATTGGACGACCTTTCTAAGAAGGTTTATTATAAATAGGGAATGAGTGCAATCTACACCGAGCATGTCCAAGACTTTAAGGCCAGGGTGGACATTGTATCCAAGTATATTGTCCAGCCGGCTGGTGCTCCTGGTCCGGCTCCTTCGTCAGAGCCTCAGAAGAATCCTACTCCGGACTCTTAAAGTTTTAGGAGTTTATTTATTTGAACAATTTTGTACTATGATTTTATTAAGGAAGTTACTTTGTTAGTCTTGTGTTCTTGTGTTTTGGACTTTATTAAGTTTTGTTTTGTTTTTGTTATATTGTCGGGGAAGTATTACCGAAGAGTGTGCCCCCTAGTATGTCATTTATTAGTCTTAACTTTTAGATGGCATACTTGTTTATGTGTGTTGTTGAGCCTGCCGTGGGGGTTCGGCCCGCACATACCTAAGTTAGTTACTGAACTCTACTCGTGAGTTCGGGAAACTATTCGCTAGGCCCTGAACTCACGAGTCAGTTTAGCTTTAGTCTTACGACGAGCAGGACTAAGTCTGATTGCCTTTAATATAAATAGTTAGCCAAGACGAATAACATTATGGCGAGTAGGGCAGGATTGGCCTAACTAATCACGTAAAGTTTTAAGGGCGAGCAGTTGAAAGTTGCTCTATTTGTTTTGAGTTATCTGTTGCTTATTTACCGTTGATATGTTTGTTATTGTTTGTCATTGTTGGATTGGGTATGCCCTCCAGTATGCCATGTACTACCTAGGATTGGTGGATGGCATACTTGTTTAGACTGCATATCTCGCCGAGCTCGACGCTCGGATTTAATTGTATCAAGTTTAGTAAAGTTCTATAAGGGGCGTGTCATCCGGTATGCAGCTTTGAATTTCAGATTGTACAGTTATGTTTATATATGAAGCCGAGCTTTACTCGTGATCTCGGATAACTACAAATTAGGTACTGAATCTGCACAAGTCCGGTTAGCCTTAATTAGCTTACAACAAACAGGGCTAAGTTAAACTGACCTTAGGACCAACTGAGTAAGGCTAGACAAATTAAACTTGACAGTGTAGATTGACCTCTCACGAGAAGTTTTGAGGACGAGCAGGGCCAGGCTAGTGCCGACTTCTCATTTTTAAGAAACATGAGTAGGGCCAGATCGGACTGACGTCTCGCGTGAAGTTTTAAGGACGAGCAGGGCCAGGCTAATGCTGACTTCTCGTTTAAAAGCACGGCGAGCAGGGCCAGGTTGGACTGACGTCTCGCATGAAGTTTTAAGGACGAGCAGGGCCAAGCTAGTGCTGACTTCTCATTTAAAAGCACGGCGAGCAGGGCCAGGTTGGACTGACGCCTCGCGTGAAGTTTTAAGGACAAGCAGGGCCAGGGTAGTGCTGACTTCTCATTTAAAAGCACGGTGATCAAGGCCAGGTCAGACTGGCGTCTTGAGCTAATTTTTAGCGTGGGGTGTACGGACTCTTGGTGATTTATACATTAAAGCATAAAAAGCAAGCATATGGACGCAAAGCAAGATTTATTCAATGAAAATGGGAATATCCAGAACCGATATCAAAAAGGACGAGACCAAAGTGCAGAAATAAAACAAAAGATCCAAGGCAGATAGTAAAAACAGACAAAAAGAGCCAAAGTGCAGAAATAAAAGGTAGTTCAAAAAAGCAGTAATGATAAAAACTTGCCGAATCGATCAAGCCAGAACGATTCCTTTGTCCTTGATAGTGGCCGCATAGCAACTTCGAGCGACCTCCAGATCTCTTTTAATCTCAACCGAGTTGCGGGTGGTCGGGAACTTCAGACTGATGTGAGCTGGGGAGATTACGGCCCGAAGGTCAATCAGGTCTGGCCTTCCAAGGATGATGTTGTATGCTGCTTATGACTTGACCACGACGTAATTGACCATGAGGGTCCTCCTTGCTGATTCCTTTCCGAACGTTGTCGTGAGCCAAACCATCCCCAGGGGATGAACAGGTGGACCAGCAAAATCCGAACAGGGGTGCTGAAACAGGAATCAGTTCGGACTCTTTGAGATTCATAGCCTGAAAAGCTCCAAAGTATAGGACGTTGATGGCACTGCCCGTGTCGACATAAACTCTCTTCTGTTAGGAAATCACTAGTTTAATGCAGCGGAATTTAAAATTTGATTTCCTTTTTCTAGATCGTTCTTCGTTTAATGCAATAAACACGTTAAGTAGTTTGACGGTTATACCTTGATGATCTAGTAGATCATCGCTTTGACCGCCAACGGAGAGTAGTTCAATGTGCGAGCCGTCCACGCGTCCGGTCTCTATCGCTAATCCACACGAACCCCTTGCCGGAATCCTCCTTGGATTGCTATCAGAAAAACTCCGGCTGCTAGACCGGACCTTTTCTTCCCTCACAAACTCACTATGGAAGGCTCTCTATTTTACACAAGAATTATGAACTCTTGCAATTGTGATGTACAAAAGAGCTTGACACCCACTTCCTTTATATAGAGGAGGTGGCGCCCCATATGATGTGTGGAGGAGAAGAAAACATTTTTCCAATAAAATAAGGAAAATAAACTAGATTGATTTATCTCTTTAATTATAATTTATTTTGCCAATATCTTATATTGATTATAATTATCTTATTACCATAAATCTATTTTTCCAAAATCAATTAATATCTTATATTAATATTATGGCAATCTTTATTAATTAAAGTGCACAATCCAAGTGTATCTCATACACTTAAAAGTGGCGCCCCATTAGTCAACAAATTGACTTCGGAATATTCTTTAATTAATATAATTTGTATATAATTAATATCTTGTATTTTATTTATTCATAATAAATAAATACCACCATATTAATTTACCACTATAACCTTTATAGTCTATAGATAAACTTTCCTTATTTGGTTATCAACTATAACCGCATTTTAATCCGACTCGATGTTCATATGTGTGTGACCCGATAGGCTTCGAATATGTTGGCCGTAGACACAAAGTGCAATTTACTAAAATGCCCTTCATACCTAACGATCACGGGATAGCGTCTAGCAACACACCGTGACCCCCAATTATCGGAAGAGTCAAAAGCAATGACTACTACCTTTCATGTGAAGCGATTACCGTGTAACTTACAATCCTATCGCTGTAATAATATCCATACGATCGTATCTCGAGTGTCAATACATTGACGATCGTATCTTATAATCTGGATATCATGCTCTCTCGGAATAACACATTTACTCCCACTTTGCAAAGATTCTCGAGAGCTAGACATTCCTTATAAGAAGGCCATTTCGGATATTCGATCCCAATCATAGGATACGCGATTCCCGGACGACCAATCATGTATACTGCGCATGCTTCAATATCATACCCAATCACTACCGCATGATCGCCCCGTGGTTAGGAGGAATCTCAATAGTGTCAAAGCATGACAATCCACACCGTGATGCCATGAAGACTCCGGTCAAAAGGATAATTACACAACCGCCACATAGTGTGACACTTAATGTAAGTGGGTCGGTCTAACGTACGCATTCTCTAATACACGTCCACGTACAGTCCAAGTGTCTCTACACTTCGATAGACGAGATCTATCCCTACCTTCTAAAAGATAGAAGACATCCAATACGTGCTAGTCTGATTATACTATCAATGTCCCATTTGATAATACATAAGACTTGAGACATTTAAGTACCAACCTTGTTATAATGATTAGAGATCTCATCAACCATAATCACTATCATGGTTTCTCTATCACAGATTGATACTAGGGACGTTACTATATATACACAACAAATAATATGAAGATAAACAATATATAATAACATAAGTGCTTTTATTAATCATAATAAAGTTATTACATGAACTAAATAGACTGTAAACGACCCGACCCGGTCGGATCCGGTCCAAACCGATTGGGTTTAGGACACCTTTCCAACAATCTCCCACTTGGCCTAAAGCCAATCACCCATATGCCTAAGCCCGTGCAAGTGAACATGTTTCTCATGCTTAGCTTGAGACAATGCCTTGGTTAACGGATCAGCTATGTTATCATCCGTGTGGACTTTCTCTATCTTTACATCTCCTCTATCTACTATCTCTCTAATCAAGTGATAGCGCCGTAGCACATGTTTGGACTTCTGATGAGACCTTGGTTCCTTTGACTGAGATATCGCTCCATTATTATCACAGTACAGAGGCACTGGACCTTCAATGGAGGGAACCACACCAAGTTCAGTAATGAACTTCTTCATCCAAACTGCTTCCTTTGCCGCCACCGAGGCTGCTATGTATTCGGCTTCCGTTGTAGAGTCCGCAGTAGTCTCCTGCTTGGAACTCTTCCAGCTCACTGCTCCGCCGTTAAGCGTGAAAACAAATCCAGATTGTGACTTAAAGTCAACCTTGTTAGTTTGGAAACTGGCATCTGTGTAACCTCGTAACACTAAATCATCATTCCCGAAAACCAGGAACATATCCCTAGTACGTCTCAAGTACTTGAGGATATTCTTGACAGCAATCCAGTGACCATCACCTGGATTGGACTGGTACCTACTAGTCATACTAAGAGGGTACGAGACATCCGGTCTTGTGCATAACATGGCATACATGATAGACCCGATTGCCGAAGCATAAGGGACTTTACTCATTTGTGCCCTTTCCTCCTCTGTCTTAGGACTCATTCCTTTCGACAGGTGGACCCCATGTGACATGGGCATCAATCCTTTCTTGGACTGCTCCATGTTGAATCTCTTCAGCATCTTGTCTATATAGGTGGATTGCGACAGACCAAGCAACCTTTTAGATCTATCTCTATAGATCTTTATTCCTAGAATATAGGCTGCCTCACCCAAGTCATTCATTGAGAAGTTCTTGGATAACCAAGCTTTGACTGATTATAACATAGGCACATCATTCCCTATGAGCAATATGTCATCTACATAAAGCACTAAGAACACAATGGCACTCCCACTAACCTTCTTGTAAACACAGGGCTCATCTTCGTTCCTGATGAAATCAAACTGTTTGATTATCTCATCAAAGCGAAGATTCCAACTCCGAGAAGCTTGCTTTAATCCATAAATGGATCTTTACAGTTTACACACCATCCTGGCGTCATTGGTTGTGAAACCCTCAGGTTGTGTCATATACACTTCCTCAGACAGGTTCCCGTTAAGGAAAGCTGTTTTCACATCCATCTGCCAGATTTCGTAATCATGGTATGCTGCAATAGCGAGCAAAATTCTAATGGATTTTAACATGGCAACAGGCGAAAAGGTTTCATCATAGTCAACTCCCTGTCTTTGCTTATAACCTTTTGCCACTAACCTAGCCTTGTAGGTAGTCACGTTACCGTCCATGTCAGTCTTTCTCTTAAAGACCCATTTACACCCTATGGAAACTATTCCTTCAGGTGGATCAACTAAGTTCCAAACTTGGTTGTCTTTCATGGATTCCATTTCAGAATTCATGGCTTCCAGCCATTTCTCTTTGTTATGCCTTAATAGCACTTCCTCATAAGTTCTAGGGTCCTCATCTTCCATGAGATACACGCCAGTATACCTTTCAGGTTCACGGCGTTCCCTTGTGGATCTGCAAGGTGCTAGTGTGTCCACGGTAGAGGCTGGTGTCACATCTGCGTGCGGCAAGTCCTCTACTTCCATCAACTGACTGTTATCCGTAAGCGGTTCTTGAATTTCTTCAAGATCAATTTTACTCCCACTGACCCTATCCAGAATAAACTCTTTCTCTAGAAAGTGGCCAGTCCTGGCAACAAACACCTTTTGTTCCTCAGGATGGTAAAATTGGTATCCTCTAGTTTCTCTAGGATAACCCACAAACAGACATTTGTCAGATCTAGCTTCTAATTTGTCAGGCATCATCCGCTTCACGTAAGTCGGACAACCCCAAGGTTTAAGATATGCTAGACTCGGTTTCCTCTTATGCCATAACTCGTATGGTGTGGATTCAACCGTCTTTGATGGAACTCGGTTTAGTGTATAGGATGCGGTTTCTAGAGCATACCCCCAAAATGATTTTGGGAGAACTGCATAGCTCATCATGGATCGCACCATGTCTAACAAGGTGCGGTTCCTCCTCTCAGACACGCCATTCATTTGTGGCGTCCCGGGAGGGGTCCATTCAGGTAGAATCCCATTCTCCTTCAGATAGTCTTGAAACTCTCCATCTAGGTATTCTCCACCTCGATCGGATCGAAGTGTTTTGATTTCTCTACCTAGTTGTTTCTCCACCTCACTTCTGAATTCTTTGAACTTTTCAAAGGCTTCAGACTTATACTTCATCAAGTATATGTAACCATAGCGAGAATGATCATCAGTGAAAGTGATAAAATAAGAGTATCCTCCTTTGGATTGAATTGACATTGGGCCACACACATCAGTATGTATGAGCTCAAGCAATTCATTGGATCTTATCCCTTTGCCACTAAAAGGTGACTTTGTCATCTTGCCAAGTAAACAAGCTTCGCATGTATCAAACGATTCGTAATCGAATTGATCCAACATTCCATCTTTATGGAGTTTGGAAATGCAATTCTTATTTATATGGCCAAGTCTACAATGCCATAAGTAGGATTCATTCAAGTCATTTGTTTTGGCTTTCTTGTTATTTATATTAAGTACGTCAACATTCATATCTAATATGTAGAGACCATTGCTAAGTATGCCAGTACCATAAATGATTCCATCACGTGAAAAAGAACAACATTTATTCTCAAACGTAAATGAAAAACCATCAACATCTAATGCAGAAATAGAAATAATGCTCTTCGTAAGAGCAGGAACAAAATAACAGTTACTAAGTTCAAGTACTAGCCCACTGGGCAATGAAAGAAAATAAACTCCTACGGCTAGTGCAGCAACACTTGCTCCATTTCCAACGCGTAGGTCTACCTCTCCTTTCTTCAGATCTCTAGCTCTTCTTAGTGCCTGCATATTCGTACAAATATGAGAACCACAACCAGTATCTAATACCCAGTGGTTAGACTTAGAAGAAGTAATGTTGATCTCAATCATAAATATAACTGAAGTCGAAGCATCAGAATGCTTCTTCTTGGTACTCAAGAAGCCCTTGCAGTTTCTCCTCCAATGTCCGGTCTCACCGCAATGGAAGCAAGCATCCTTGGATTTGTCTTTTGCTATATTAGGCGTTGGCTTAGGTGCAGCCTTCGCCTTCTTGGACTTTTTCTGGGCTTTAGCCTTGCCCTTGCTTGAAGTGACCAGCAACACTTGCTTTCCCTTCCCTACAGTGCCCTCAGCAGTCTTCAACATGTTCAATAACTCCGCAAGGGAGCAATCTATCTTGTTCATGTGATAGTTCATCACAAACTGTGAGAATGAATCAGGTAGAGATTGCAGAATTAAGTCAATACTCAACTCTCGTTCCAACTTGTGGCCCAGCTTCCCAAGCCTCTCTATGTACCCGATCATCTTTAGCACGTGTGACCCCACAGCAGTCCCAGATGCCATCTTACAACTAAACAGGGCCTTCGAGACCTCGTACCTCTCAGTACGAGACTGAGAAGCATAAAGTTCCTTCAGGTGGACCATGATAGAGTAGGCGTCCATAGACTCATGATGTTTCTGCAGTTCCGGTGTCATAGAAGCAAGCATGATGCATGTAGCATCAGTACTGTCAGAACAGTGCTTGTTGTACTTCTCGACAACATCTGCAGCCGAACCCTCAGCGGGCTTTTCCGGCAGGGCCTCGTCCAAGACATAGCCAATCTTCTCGTGCCTCAAAACGATTTTGAGGTTTCTTTCCCAATCGAGAAAATTAGTTTCGTCAAGCTTGTTTTCGATGATAAAACGAAGGTTCAATTTGTTTGACATTTTCTACAACAATAAATAAAGATAGAATAAGTAAAAGCTCATGTATAAAAACCCTAAATTTGCACTTAAAATTTTATAAGGTTTTACTCCCACTAGCCAACTATTTCCTATTGGCTTTCAAGAATTTAATTAATTCTTTAGTGGCTGGGATCCCATCTAGTTACCTCGATTCCCGACGAGGGCCGATCAACCGAGATAATTTCGACAGGTAGGTACTCTTACCAGTCGCATCGCATGCGATTCCCAGTGGTTGACTAGTCAACTCTTTGACGTTTCACATCTCTATGTGATAGTCAACCCCTTGTCTCTAAAATCAGACGGTCCTGACGAGGGCCAATCACCACAAGATTCTAGTCGAGTCGTAACCCAATATTCATGAGATCTCGTAACGATCATATCTCAATAATAACGATATACCCGTGGTAGGTCAACTCCCGACGAGGGCCGATCAGTTGGATCCGAACAAGGGCTTTTCACCGTCATTATAATATTGGGAGACAATTTTGGCTCGATTTTTGGTGTGGGAATAATTTTAAATTAATTCACTTAATTAATTTGGTTTAATTATGGTCTCATCTACTATGTGCATATTACTACGATATCATATAAAGTAAAACATACACAACATTCCGCGCATAAAATAACCGGTATGATCATGGACTTTTCCTAGGTGCGGTTTCGAATACAAACTGACGAAACCGCGGGACACAAACTAAGGGTATCTGCAACCGCCAATAGGATCTTTATTCTGTACGCCAATGGGTTCTTTATCTCTTCTTGGTCTTTAACTTCTTGCTCCATTCTTGTTACATAATAAATAATTACACCTGCTGCACACGGGGGGGAGCTAACGGGAATGGGATAATTGCAAAAAGTAAACTAGGTCACGTTCTTCATAATGGCCTAGGACAATTTTTCAAAAACCAACATAAATAAAACATTCCCATCTATCCTATTGGTCGAGTCCATGATCAATCGGGGTCCATATAATCACATTATATCTACACATCTAATCCATACAATTTTATCTTATGAAAAGATTAAATTCTAATTTTAACTACTCATGCGTCTTTATTTTATCACATCAAATAATTAAATAACTTTTAATTAATTATATGACTTAATCGAAAATTAAAATTAACATTTAATTTGAAATCGATTTTAATTTTAATCAAATTTGAACCATTCAAAATAAGATTAAAATTACTAAGTCCCCTATTTGTTTCCTTTCCAAAAATAAATTTAGCTTAGGCCTGGCCACTTTCCAAAATCAAAATTTTGGAAGTGGCCTAGGCCTAGGCCTTTTACAAATCAAATATTTGAAAAGGGGCCTAGGCCTATTCCAAATCAAATATTTGGAAAGGCCAAATTATTTTAGTCTAGGCCTGGCCACTTTCCAAAATCAAAATTTTGGAAGTGGCCTAGGCCTAGGCCTATTCCAAATCAAATATTTGGAAAACGCCTAGGCCTATTCCAAATCAAATATTTGGAAAGGCCAAATAGTTTTGGTTTAGGCCTGGCCACTTTCCAAAATCAAAATTTTGGAAGTGGCCTAGGCCTAGGCCTAGGTCTATTCCAAATCAAATATTTGGAAAGGGCCTAGGCCTATCCCAAATCAAAATTGGAAAGGCCAATATGCCATATGGTTTCCCAATGGTCCAAACTATTTGAACTATTGGTTGGCCATATGACACAACTAAACAAACAAGATATCTATGCACAATAAATATCACAAAACGAAAAGGGTCGATCTCCCCCATTGGAAGATGACAGTCGACAGACGGCAGCCCTAGGGCCACCGCCGCCGTCGCAGAGGGAGGGGGCGCCGCCAGTCGGCCGACCCCCCATGAACCCTAATTTTTTTTTGTTTTAACGTTTCGTGATTTAAATCTTGCATCTATCGATTAAATACTACGCAATTAATTTATGCTTATTGCTTAAGCTCGAAGACTGTCTCGATACCACTGTTAGGAAATCACTAGTTTAACGCAGCGGAATTTAAAATTTGATTTCCTTTTTCTAGATCGTTCTTCGTTTAATGCAATAAACACGTTAAGTAGTTTGACGGTTATACCTTGATGATCTACTAGATCGTCGCTTTGACCGCCAACGGAGAGTAGTTCAATGCGCGAGCCGTCCACGCGTCCGGCCTCTATCGCTAATCCACACGAACCCCTTGCCGGAATCCTCCTTGGATTGCTATCAGAAAAACTCCGGCTGCTAGACCGGACCTTTTCTTCCCTCACAAACTCACTATGGAAGGCTCTCTATTCTACACAAGAATTATGAACTCTTGCAATTGTGATGTACAAAAGAGCTTGACACCCACTTCCTTTATATATAGGAGGTGGCACCCCATATGATGTGTGGAGGAGAAGAAAACATTTTTCCAATAAAATAAGGAAAATCAACTAGATTGATTTATCTCTTTAATTATAATTTATTTTGCCAATATCTTATATTGATTATAATTATCTTATTACCATAAATCTATTTTTCAAAATCAATTAATATCTTATATTAATATTATGGCAATCTTTATTAATTAAAGTGCACAATCCAAGTGTATCTCATACACTTAAAAGTGGCGCCCCATTAGTCAACAAATTGACTTCCGGATTATTCTTTAATTAATATAATTTGTATATAATTAATATCTTGTATTTTATTTATTCATAATAAATAAATACCACCATATTAATTTACCACTATAACCTTTATAGTCTAGAGATAAACTTTTCTTATTTGGTTATCAACTATAACCGCATTTTAATCCGACTCGATGTTCATATGTGTGTGACCCGATAGGCTTCCGAATATGTTGGCCGTAGACACAAAGTGCAATTTACTAAAATGCCCTTCATACCTAACGATCACGGGATAGCGTCTAGCAACACACCGTGACCCCCAATTATCGGAAGAGTCAAAAAGCAATGACTACTACCTTTCATGTGAAGCAGTTACCGTGTAACTTATAATCCTATCGCTGTAATAATATCCATACGATCGTATCTCGAGTGTCAATACATTGACGATCGTATCTTATAATCTGGATATCATGCTCTCTCGGAATAACACATTTACTCCTACTTTGCAAAGATTCTCGAGAGCTAGACATTCCTTATAAGAAGGCCATTTCGGATATTCGATCCCAATCATAGGATACGCGATTCCTGGACGACCAATCATGTATACTCCGCATGCTTCAATATCATACCCAATCACTACCGCATGATCGCCCCGTGGTTAGGAGGAATCTCAATAGTGTCAAAGCATGACAATCCACACCGTGATGCCATGAAGACTCCGGTCAAAAGGATAATTACACAACCGCCACATAGTGTGACACTTAATGTAAGTGGGTCAGTCTAACGTACGCATTCTCTAATACACGTCCACGTACAGTCCAAGTGTCTCTACACTTCGATAGACGAGATCTATCCCTACCTTCTAAAAGATAGAAGACATCCAATACGTGCTAGTCTGATTATACTATCAATGTCCCATTTGATAATACATAAGACTAGAGATATTTAAGTACCAACCTTGTTATAATGATTAGAGATCTCATCAACCATAATCACTATCATGGTTTCTCTATCACAGATTGATACTAGGGACGTTACTATATATACACAACAAACAATATGAAGATAAACAATATATAATAACATAAGTGCTTTTATTAATCATAATAAAGTTATTACATGAACTAAATAAACTGTAAACGACCCGACCCGGTCGGATCCGGTCCAACCCGATTGGGTTTAGGACACCTTTCCAACATCTTCACCAGGTTCTTATTCAGCACGACTTTGATAACCAATCCTTCATTGTTTGGGACTAGGGGAGTGGGTCCTTAGGTCCATAGCTTACTTCCTAAAAAGGAATCTGACTTCATCTGCTTGTCTGGATACCTTCTGATTGGGCGTTTAGGCTGCCGACCTCGATAGCACGGCCAAGGCCTCCCACAATAGTGTTGATGGTGTTGATCGGCCGATTGTCCATCTGCTGCTCCTTATCTGGAGACCGATCCCTTCTTCGCTGAGGGTCTCCCTGTCGACTACGATCCTGGTTATAGTTCCTCTGAGGGTAGTCCTGTCGTCCTCGACGTTCGCCATACCGGAGTCGCTCCACGACTTCATCCAACTTTCCTTCTGCAATTGCTGCATCCACATCTCTTTGAAAATCTCCACTGTCATCCAGATCGTGCCCAGTGTCTTGATGATACATGCAAAAATTTCTCTGATCCCTTCTTTCTAAGGGGGATTCATAGCGGTGTAGGGGTTTTTTTTGTTAAGAGTCATTTTCTATGATTTATACCGTTATATTTCGTAACAAATTCCTCCATAATCTGATGATTTGCATATAAAAGTAAGGGTTTAATGGAAATATTGAGTAAATGAGTTTTAAAAGTGTTTAAGTGCAAAATCGGGTTAATTATGTGATTTTATTGGTAAATATCTATATATATGTGATGTTACATTTTTGCACGTGTTTATTGTGATTGTAGGAATATTTGAATGGCATGGAAAGAACTATAAAGATGTACAATGGGAGATTTAAATGGAGGGAAGAAGGTACAGGTCGAATTTGGTGTAAACATGTAGAAGAGCAAACGTGCGTTTGATGTCCCAGTCCCGTGGACGGGCGTCCAAGTAAGTGGACTGGCGTCCACTGAAGAGCATGGATTCAGAGTTTGAGAGATTTTGGCGGACGAACGTTTGATTTTCTATAGGACGGGCGTCTGATGAGATTCGGCCCGACTCGAAGTTTGCAAAGCACCCTGGACGAGCGTCTAGAATAGTGGACGGGCGTCCACGACCGACATAGCAGCAGCCGACCTAGTTTTCTATAAATATCAGCGCGGATTCCAACCCTAAGATACATTATTGAGACCTATTGATACACAATCATTAGGAGAAAACCCTAGGCGGCCCCCCCAGCCCCCTTAGGGGAGGCTGGGGTTGCGATTTTTCTTGTTTTTATTTCCGTTTTGCTGCTGTTTTATGCTGAATGCTTGGAGGCTGAGCAATTGTTCAAACGATGTGAATCCGTTTCAGCAGGTTCTTTATTTTCAATCTATATTTGTTTTGTGAATTTGATTAAAGTTGTATCTTTTCTATGCTTATTTGTTATGCAATCGATATCGAAAGATGAATTGTTATTGATGTTTACCGTATGACGAGAGTCGGTGTAAACCTTAGATCACCATAGGAAAGATGGGATTTTTAACCTTGACATAACGAGAGTTGAGAGGTTAGATTTCTAGGTTGCTAGATTGAGAGATCTTACACCTTGTTTTGATAGCGTCGATCTTATATATCGAGAGATGAGAGATTGATAGGCGAATTATCTACGAGAGTTGGAATTCATACCTCCGTTAGGTGGACCACATCTTTAGTTAAATCATCACAAGATAACTTTAGAGAGGGAATTAAGGGTTACGGGATCGGAGGAATATTTGTTTGTTCATTGTTTAATCACCATGATCATCTTCTTGTTTACTATTTATTCTATAGTTTATAGTTTAGATTTCATTTTTGCTTTTATCCTTCCTGGCTTTGGACTGACAATCATCTGTCCAGTTTATTTTCCGTTTTAGTTTAGGTTTAGTAATAAATAGTAGTGACAATCTTAGGGAAATTAATGAACTAGATACCCCGATTCCCTGTGATCGACTCCGGTATTAATCGCTATACTACGATCCCTACACTTGGGGAATACCGGATTAATAAATTTTATTACTTGTTTGTTTTGTTAGATAAAATCCGTGACAAGTTTTTGGCGCCGTTGCCGGGGAATCGGTGCGGTTGTCCAGTTCATTATTAATTTTTCTAAGGTAGTATAGTGGTGAGTATTCCCGCCATCGGAACCAAAAACAAGTTTTTGGCGCCGTTGCCGGGGAATCGGTGCGGTTGTCTAGTTTATTAATTTTTCTGATTTTCTATTATAAGTTTGGATAAAAAGGGATCGTTAGGGCACACGGTAGTATTTTGGCCGTAACTTTCGGCTCGAGTGTCCGTTTGGAACGCAGGACCCCAATTCGGAAAGCTCGTTCCGACGCCGACGACGTGGTGAACCGCCTACGGCCGTTCAACACCGTTTTCGAGGTCAAAATCTGCTGTTTTCCCTTCCATTTTGGGCTTAGAAGATTTCAACACGTTTTTCTCCCTTTTATTGTTTTCTGTTTTAAATTTTTTCGTAGGTAGATTTCTATCTCTGTTTCCGTTTCTTTCAATAAAAGTAGCGTCACACAAATTAAGAGTTTTTATTTTTGCCATGTTTCGATGACCGTTGGGTTAAGAATGTGCAAAAAGTTTTTTACTCGATTTGTGAAACGTGAAGTGTAACCTAATCTGTAACCTAGTGTGCTCTGTGCTTAAATTTATCCGTGGCTGCTGTATGTGTGAATTGATGATCTGAATTGCCATGAGTTTAAGATGTTAGTCTAGGGTTTTCGGCTGTGCTTTACTAAGTTGCAGGTTGCTGTATCGAACTTTCAAACGGGCGTTCGGCTCATTGAACGCCCGTCCAGTGCAAAGTTTCCAGGCAACCGCCCGTTTGGTATGTTGAACGCACGTCCAGGTTCCAAATTTTTCTTGACTTGGTTTTTAATGCTTTATTTGACGTGGATATTTTCATACGAGCTTCTGTGGCTAATTATTTTTACGTAGATGTTCTGAACTTGCATGTTTACATCTTTCCATCTACTGATCCATGTTAAATAATTGATTAATTTTTATATACATGATTCATCTATGCATGTTATAGACGGGCGTCTGCACTACTAAACGTCCGTCCGTCCTGATTTTATTTCAGACGAGCGTTTGCCCTGTTCGAACGCCCGTCCAGTCTGTCTGTTTTTAGTGAATAGATTTTTTCTTGATACATGTTTCATTATTTGACATGGTTGTTTTAATGTGAGCCTCTGTGGCCCTTGCACATGCGTAGATGTCCTGTTCTTTCACCGTTATGGTTTTCTTTCCATCTATTGCAGTCCATGTTGAGTAATTCACCTAGCTAGACGTGATTCTAATAGGATTTATGCTGTTCCTTTTGCCGTCTATCTAGGGAGTTAGGGTTGTTTAGGGGCCGTCTACATGTCCAATCATCTTTTATTACTTGATTCATCTGTGCTTAGTTGAGCTACTGTCGGTTTTCCGTTGCTATCACTTTCTGATGAGTCTTAAGGCACGTCTACACCTTACATGGCAAGCTTCTGTGGCTTTGCATAATCAAATTTTGTTACGCTTCTGTGGCGTTATTGAGTAGATATTTATATATTTGACCTCGCTTAGATTAGGGCGACATCTATGGAATTAGTTGGGCTAGTTTATTTTCTTTATTTTCTTTTTGCCTTTTTAGTATAGTTGCATATCATTTAGTTGCATTGTATTTTATTTTGTTTTTTTATTATTATTTTCTTTTCTTTTTAGTGCACCTAGCCCTGCTACTTTGTAGTGTCCTCTATCATTATTTCTGTATGCACATGTTGGGCTATATTTGTTTTGTAAAGCTTCTGTGGCTTTATAATTGACGCTTAGGTGTCCTGTGCTTTCCCTGTGTGGTGATTTTTCCATCTGAGCAATTATAACATGTGCCTACTTCTTGTCTTTCGTTATATTTTAGCGATATGTTATATTCCCCCGTGTTTCCCGAGATACTTCCATGTTTTTCAAGTGGTGCATGTACATTTTTAGTTGTTTTTGTTAAGCTAACCAGGGAGTGAATCTGTAGAGGAATACATATGACATCTCGTGCCTCGGAAACGCGGATCGATTATCTATCCTTCTTCAGCCCATCTTCATATCATTACCAAATCAGCTGAGTATTTTTATCCGTTTTTTTTTCAATTCTACACAACATGAGGACATGTTGTAATTTAAGTGTGGGGGAGGGGAATGGTTTTGTGTACCTACATATCGTTTGCTTAATTCGTTATGTTTCTATGCAAAATGAGCTAATTTTTCAAAATCTTTGTTCTGTCCCGAGTAAGCAATGCATAGTCTTTGTTCGTTTTTTATAGTCGTTGATGCTGTATACTGTATGTTTAGTAGGTTAGTTGTTTCACCCGATATATATATCACGAGCCATAGTGAATGATGAGCTATAATACAAAGTTATACCCCTTTTGATTAGTGGTTTTTGATTATCTTATAAGTCATGTGCTTAGTGCTAACGTATGTATCGTGAGACTTATGATAGTTGTATTTATAGCTAAAGTATGACGTACTGTGAATATCTGAAGGTTTGAATGTGAAAGGAGGGATATAATTTAAGGTTTGAATACCACTCTAAGATGAATAATATGAATAAAATATGTGTATGTCGGAGGTAGCTGCCAATGATTTGAGTGCGGTAGGGCATTATCACGAAATGTCCTATACCACTATGAGGTTCAATAGCTCCCGACTGCCTGATGATAGTAGTCCAGCTAGGGTGTTATCACGAAACATCCTATTGCTGGGAATGAGGGCATATGCTATATATGTGGAATTAAGTTAATCTTAAAGAAAATTTGGCAAATGGTACTATGGAAAGTTGGTAGGAACTTTAGTTATCTTCTGACTATCCCCAGTATAAACTGACAGATATGTTGTAGGGATTATCCTCTGAGTATGTCGGAAAGATCCTAAACGCATTTTATTATCCTTTTCGGGACATGTTATGTTTTGTAGGGTGCGTGTTATAAGTGTCGGTTATTGCTGGTTTAGATGGGTATTTGCTAGTTGCTTGAGAAAAATTCAAGTGTGGACTTAGTGGAAGTTTAATATGGCTATGCACACACACCGGGGTGAACGTCTGATTTATTACATATGCTTTGTATTTGTTGAAAATGACTATATGTATTTTTGGTTGGAATTTTGTTATCCTACGCCTAGTTTTTGTTTTGTCTTGCTCGGGACGAGCAAGGTTTAAGTGTGGGGGAGTTGTTAAGAGTCATTTTCTATGATTTATACCGTTATATTTCGTAACAAATTCCTCCATAATCTGATGATTTGCATATAAATGTAAGGGTTTAATGGAAATATTGAGTAAATGAGTTTTAAAAGTGTTTAAGTGCAAAATCGGGTTAATTATGTGATTTTATTGGTAAATATCTATATATATGTGATGTTACATTTTTGCACGTGTTTATTGTGATTGTAGGAATATTTGAATGGCATGGAAAGAACTATAAAGATGTCCAATGGGAGATTTAAATGGAGGGAAGAAGGTACATGTCGAATTTGGTGTAAACATGTAGAAGAGCAAACGTGCGTTTGATGTCCCAGTCCCGTGGACGGGCGTCCAAGTAAGTGGACTGGCGTCCACTGAAGAGCATGGATTCAGAGTTTGAGAGATTTTGGCGGACGAACGTTTGATTTTCTATAGGACGGGCGTCTGATGAGATTCGGCCCGACTCGAAGTTTGCAAAGCACCCTGGACGACAATCTAGAATAGTGGACGGGCGTCCACGGCCGACATAGCAGCAGCCGACCTAGTTTTCTATAAATATCAGCACGGATTCCAACCCTAAGATACATTATTGAGACCTATCGATACACAATCATTAGGAGAAAACCCTAGGCGGCTCCAGCCCCCTTAGGGGAGGCTGGGGTTGCGATTTTTCTTGTTTTTATTTCCGTTTTGCTGTTGTTTTATGCTGAATGTTTGGAGGCTGAGCAATTGTTCAAACGATGTGAATCTGTTTCAGCAGGTTCTTTATTTTCAATCTAGATTTGTTTTGTGAATTTGATTAAAGTTGTATCTTTTCTATGCTTATTTGTTATGCAATCGATATCGAAAGATGAATTGTTATTGATGTTTACCGTATGATGAGAGTCGGTGTAAACCTTAGATCACCATAGGAAAGATGGGATTTTTAACCTTGACATAACGAGAGTTGAGAGGTTAGATTTCTAGGTTGCTAGATTGAGAGATCTTACACCTTGTTTTGATAGCGTCAATCTTATATATCGAGAGATGAGAGATTGATAGGCGAATTATCTACGAGAGTAGGAATTCATACCTCCGTTAGGTGGACCACATCTTTAGTTAAATCATCACAAGATAACTTTAGAGAGGGAATTAAGGGTTGCGGGATCGGAGGAATATTTGTTTGTTCATTGTTTAATCACCATGAACATCTTCTTGTTTACTGTTTATTCTATAGTTTATAGTTTAGATTTCGTTTTCGCTTTTATCCTTCCTGGCTTTGGACTGACAATCCTCTGTCCAGTTTATTTTCCGTTTTAGTTTAGGTTTAGTAATAAATAGTAGTGACAATCTTAGGAAAATTAATGAACTAAATACCCCGATTCCCTGTGATCGACTCCGGTATTAATCGCTATACTACGATCCCTACACTTGGGGAATACCGGATTTATAAATTTTATTACTTGTTTGTTTTGTTAGATAAAATCCGTGACATTTTTGCAAGCCCTTTTCGCTCCATGATGGCGAGCATTTGTTCACGAGGCCTATTTAACACTAGGAAGTCTAGCGGCTATAGGGCACTTTTCCTCTCGGGTCGTCCGCCCGATGATCCGATCACTCGATCTCCAGTTGACCTCCTTCTCTTGTCCGAAGTATCATCGACCTTATCTTTCCTGGACTCTGACTTTTCCAGTTCTCGCTTCAGCCGGTTAGCCTCTTCTCCTTGACAATGTTTAAACGCCATCTCCATGCACTCCTCCATAGACGTAGGGAGCTTGCTGCTCAACTTAGCATACAACCTGCCTTCATGTAGTCCTGCCACAAAGGACATGATCCGAACGTGGTCGTCGGCATCTTGCACTTGAAGCGATTCCTCGTTGAACCGCTTAAGATACTGTAGCGCTGTTTCGTCTTTCTTCTACTTGAGAGAGAACAAGTGGGTAGCATTCTTCTGAAACGGCTTTTCCACGATGATGGGGTTGAGGAACATTTTCCTAAAGTGTCAAAGTTGTAAATGGTTCTAGGTGGTATCTTCTTAAACCACTCACGGGCTCGGCCCGTAAGCAACGCTGGAAAAGCCTTGTCTTCACCTCAT
This sequence comes from Gentiana dahurica var. dahurica, assembly GCA_024500145.1. Lineage (NCBI taxonomy): Eukaryota > Viridiplantae > Streptophyta > Magnoliopsida > Gentianales > Gentianaceae > Gentiana > Gentiana dahurica. The sequence goes on from CM044902.1 coordinate 27,589,139, forward strand.
CGCGAGCACAGTCGAGATTCATGTGCGTAAGGTACTAGAACAAATGGTCCCGAGGGTCCTTGGTCCCGTCATAGGGCTCTAACTTTAGGATCTTGAACCTTGTCGGTCAGGGGTAGTTGTCAATCTGTTCTGAAAAAGGGGATTTGAGAGCCAGGAGCACAGATCTCTTTCCGACTATAGCATCCTGCTCGGCACGAGCTGCCTCTATTGCATGTGGTACAACTAGCTGCTTTCTCAAATTGGAAGATGAGGACCGATCGTCCTTTCTGTTTCATCTACGTCTTGGTGGCGAAGGCGTTTGATTCCATGACCCGTCATTAGGGTCATCTTCATCCTCTAGCTCTTGATCCTGGGAATTTTCCCCATATGAACCTCCGTTTGCTGATCCTGATCAGGCGAGTTTTCGTCAAGAGGGTCTTCTTCTTCTAAACTCTCTCAGTCTTCGTCATCTTCATCCTCTTCCACCAAGACGGCGTTAAGAACGGCTTCTTTTGTTGTGTCATCCAAAGCCGTGAGTTGATCTACCAACTCCTGGTTAGTTGTATCGAGAGAGACTGGTTCATGCTGCTGGTTCTGGTTGTTGGCATCTGATTTAGTTGCATTGTTTGTGAGAGATTGTTGAAATAGTGTCCTAAACCCAATCGGGTTGGACCGGATCCGACCGGGTCGGATCAGTTCTACTATTTCTTTATGATTATACGTATATAAAATGGCTTTTCTGTTGTCATATATATGTTCTTTTAAAGAACCAATTATGAATTGTTATATGATAACGTCCTTAGTGTTAAACTGTGATAGAGAAACCATGATAGGCGATTATGGTTGATGAGATCTTTAATCACTTTAATAAGTTTGATACTTCAATGTCTCTAGGCTGATGTACTATTAAACAGGGCATTGATAGTATGAACAGGCTTGCATGTATTAGATGTCTTCTGTCTTTAAGGGCAGGGATAGATCTCGTCTATCGAAGTGTAGAGACACTTGGACTGTACGTGGACGTGTATTAGAGAATGCATACGTTAGACTGACCCACTTACACGGTTAAGTGTCACACTATGTGGCGGTTGTGTAATTATCCTTAGAACCGGAGTCTTCATGGCATCATAGTGTGGATTGTCATTCTTTGACACTATTGAGGTTTCCCCTAGCCACGGGGCGATCATGCGGTAGTGATTGGGTGTGATACTGAAGCATGTGGAGTATACATGTTTGGTCATCTAGAAATCGCATACCCTATTAGTAGGGTGAATATCCGAAATGGCCTTCTTATAAGGAATATCTTACTCTCGTGAATCTTTGCAAAGTGGAAGTAAATGAGTTACTTGAGAGAGCATGATATCCAGATTATAAGATACGGTCGTTAATGTTTGACACTCGACGTACGACCGTATGGACAACGATAGGATTGTAAGTTACACGGTAACTGTTTCACATGAAATGTAGTAGTCATTGCATTTGACTCTTCCGATGATTGGGGGTCACGGTTTGTTGCTAGACGCTATCCCATGATCGTTAGGCATGAAGGGCATTTTCGTAATTTGCACTTTGTGTCTACGGCCAACATATTCGGAAGCCTATCGGGTCACACACATATGAACATCTAGCGGATTAAAATGCGGTTATAGTAAATAAGGAAAGAATTTATCTCGGACTATAAATGTTATAGTGGTAAATTAATATGGTGGTATTTATTTATTATGAATAAATATAATACAAAATATTAATTATGTTGATTAATTAAATATACATATTATGTATATGTCGAATATATATATATATATATATATATATATTTTGCAAATTAATTAATCATAGT